>BQNB010019528.1:0-51520 GCA_026074375.1 Tanacetum coccineum | reverse complement strand
ATACTAAGTAGCACTGGGAAATGATACGGGTATAAATGCGGTGGCCAACGTAATTATAAACGTATCATAACTCACGCATATTTAGTATTATTGTCCACACAAATCAGTGTTGACACCTTAGGGCCGTATAAGGCGGGGTATAGTATATTAAGTTATCCTATACGTGTTGACAGTCTCGCCTACCTAACATTGCCCTTGTTCTCCCTCGTGTAGATAATGCTGCCTACGATGACGACTCGAAGTGTTGGCCGGCCTGCTGCCGCATCACGAGGAGGGGGAACGGGTGGACGAGCCGGTAGAAGTGGTGGTAGGACTAGAGGTTGTTCTGGTGATCAGGGTGATGGTAGGATTGATGGTTAAGGTAGCCAAGTATGTGGTCAGGGTAGTGAGGTGAATGATGGTGTTAACGGAGTCCCCGACTTCTCCACCATCATTACACAGCAGTTACAAAATTTACTTCCCACTATTGTAGCCCAAGTAGGCGACCAAGGTAGAGGTCAAGGAAATGGTAGGAATCAAAATGGCGATGTCATCAATGACAACGTCCGGGGTGATGTTGGTAGGGGTTGTACCTATGAGTTCTTAGCGTGTAACCCGAAAGAGTCTAATGGTAAGGGAGGTGTTATAGTGTATACATGTTGGATTGAGAAGATGGAGTCAGTTCAGGATATGAGTAGGTGTAGGGATAGTAAGAGGGTGAAGTACACTGCTGGTTCATTTGTTGGTAAGGCTCTCACGTGGTGGAACTCTCAAATCTACACACGAGGTCGGGAAGCCGATGTAGGTATGTCTTGGGAAGACTTTAAGACTTTGACTATGGAGGAATTTTGCCCAAATTAATGAGATGCAAAAGTTGGAAACTGAGTTGTGGAATCACGCCATGGTCGGGGTTGGTCATGTTGCGTATACTGATAGGTTTCATGAGTTGGCTAGATTAGTTCACCACTTAGTAACCCCTGAAGGTAAGAGGATTGAAAGGTATGCGTATGGCCCTGCTTCACAAATTCGAGGAATGGTGGCAGCAACAGAGCCAAAGACCATCCAAAAGGCCGTGCAAATAGCTGGCACATTGACTGATGAGGCCCTTAGGAATGGATCCATAAAAAAAACTATGAGAAGAGAGGAAATGTAGGGGAACCTAGCAAGGATAGGAATGTGAGAGATGACAACAAAAGGACTAGGACTGGAAATGCCTTTACTACAACCACCAACCCTATATGGAGAGAGAAGACGGGTACGGTACCGAAGTATACCATCTGTAGCACTTAATATCTACCTGGGGCGCCTTGTGGCACATGTTTCAACTGTAATCGCCCAGGTCATTTTGTTAAGGATTGTAGAGTGGCGCCTAGGAATGTGAACCCCATCAATGCTAGAAACCCAGTAGCTAGGGCCTGTTACGAGTATGGTAGTATCGATCATATCAAGTTAGCTTGTCATAGGTTGAATCAAGCTCAAAGGCCAGGGGTAAACTATCAAAACCACGTCATGGCTATTAATGGGGTCAAGGTCGTGGGAACCAAGGGAATTAGGCAAGAGGTAGGGCATTCATGTTGGGAGCAGAGGAGGCTCGCTAGGACCAGAAACATCGTGACGGGTACGTTTACTCTAAACAATCATTATGCCACTACCTTATTTGATTCTGGCGCCGACTATAGCTTCATTTCTACTACCTTTATACCTTTGTTAGGCATAGAGCCCAATGACTTAGGTTTCAGTTATGAGATTGAGATAGCTAGCGGACAGCTAGTAGAGATTGATAAGGTTATTAGGGCTTGCCGACTAGAAATAGAAGGTCATGTGTTTGACATTAACTTGATACCCTTTGGAAGTGGGAGTTTTGATGTGATCATAGGAATGGATTGGTTGTCTGACCATAAGGCTAAGATAATTTGTCATAAGTAGTGAGGATACCACTACTAGAGGGAAATGTGCTTAGAGTATTAGGACAGAAACCAGAAGAAAAGGTGAGACAGTTAATGAGTGCTAGGACTAAGGAGCAGAAGCAAAAAGAGATAGTGGTAGTGATATATTTTCTTGAGGTATTTCTAAATGACCTATCTGGATTGCCGCCTGTTCGGGAAAACAAGTTTCGGATTGAGTTAGTCCCTGGAGCGATGCCGGTTGAAAAGTCTCTCTATCGTTTGACACCTTCTGAATTGGAGGAGTTGTCGGGTAAACTCAAAGAACTCCAAAACAAAGGTTTCATTCGACCAAGCTCGTCGCCTTGAGGAGCACTGGTATTGTTTGTTAAGAAAAAGAACGGATCCTTTAGGATGTGTATTAATTATAGAGAGTTAAATAAGTTAACCAATAAGAATTGTTATTCACTCCTTAGGATAGACGACTTATTTGACCAACTTCAAGGATCACAATACTTCTCTAAGATAGAGCTTAGGTCCGGATACCATCAGCTGAGAGTGCATGAGGATGACATTCCAAAGACCGCATTTAGGACTCGTTATGGACATTGAGTTCAAAGTAATGCCCTTTGGTTAGACTAACGTACCAGCGGTATTTATGGATCTAATGAACCGAGTGTGTAGGCTGTATCTAGACAAGTTTGTGATAGTGTTAATTGATGATATTTTAATCTATTCTAAGACCTTAGAAGAATGAGATGCGATCTCGGATTAGTCGTTAGCAATTGCTCATAAGAAAGAGAAGACTGTATGCATAAAAATTTCTAAGTCTGAAAGTGCAAGAGTAATAGTTTCTAGGGACATGTGATTATTGGAGATTGTATCCAATGTATATCTGAAGTAAGATTGAAGCTTATTAAGAATAGAAGCCCCTAGAACTCCGTTCTGAGGTTCGTTCATTCTTAGGATTGGCAGGGTATTACCGTAGATTCATTAAGGACTTTTCTAAGATAGCTAAGCCGCTTACTGTCTTGACTCAGAATAGTAAGACCTACAATTGGGGTAAGGAGCAGGAGAATGCATTTCAAACTTTGAAGGATAAGGTTGGTGTAATGCCACCTTTCTAGAGCTCTCCCGATGGATCGAAAAGACTTTTGTAGTGTATTGTGACATGTTCGAGTCTAGGACTATGGTTATGTATTGTTGTAGAGAGGTATGGGTGTATAGCCTTATGCATATCTAGGTAGTTGAAAATTCATGAGAAGAATTATACCACCCATAATTTGGAGTTAGGTACGGTAGTGTTTGCACTTAAGATTTGGAGGTAATTATTTGTATGGGACAAAGAGTGTCATATATACATATCATAAGAGTCTCCAGCATATCTTTAGTCAGAAAGAGTTGAATATGCGATAACATCGCTGGATAAAGTTGTTTAGTGATTATAACTATGAAATCTGTGACCACCAGGTTAAGGCGAATGTAGTGGTTTGATGCACTAAGTAGGAAAGAGAAGAGTGAAAAACCTAAGAGAGTTTAGACTATGAATTGACCCTTCAGTTGAGTATCAATGGGATATTTTACTAGGGCTCAGGAAGGAGGCGTAGATGAGCCTGCAGGATTACAAAAAGGTTTAGATGAGATTATTGAATTTAGGAATGATGGAGCGTTGTATTACCTGGATCGAATATGGTCCCTTTGAAGGGTGATGTGAGAACCCTGATAGTGGACGAAGCCCATAAGTCAAAGTACTCTATACACCCAGGAGCTGATAAGATGTATTATGACCTTAGAGATAGGTATTGGTGGCCGAGAATAAAGAAGGATATAACTATTTATGTTAGTAGGTGTTTGACTTGTTTGAAGGTTAAGGCTGAGAATCAAAGGTTGTTAGGCGTATCGCAGCAGCCTGAGATTTCCTGTGACTAGAAATAAGAATGGATTTAATGACTAAGTTGCTAGTATAGTTAGTGGGTGGTATGACACAATCGGGTATTATGGATTCGACTGACGAAGTCTGATCGTCATTTTATCTATGCGTGAGGATTATAAGATGGAGAGGTTAGCTAGGTTATACTTGAATGAGATTGTTGCTAGGCATGGTGTGCCAATCTTGATCATATCTGATCGTGATAATCGATTCACGTTGAGGTTTTAGCAGTCAATGCAAGAGGCATTAGGAACCCGTAAAGACATAAGTACGGCTTACAACCCTCAGACCGATGGTTAGAGTGAGCGTACTATTCAGACTTTGGAACATATGCTGAGAGCATGCGTCCTTGACTTCGGGGGAAGCTGGGTTGTTCATCTTCCATTAGTTGATTTTTCATATAACAATAGTTATCATTCTAGTGTGAGATGTGCGCCGTTTGAGGCTTTGTATGGTAGGGGACAGTGTCGTTCCCTGACTATGTAGGGTGGAGATTGGAGAGGTTTCAGTTGATAGGGACCCTGAAGTTTAGCACAAGAGATCTCAGGAGAAGATCTCGCAGATTAAGGATAGACTTAAGGCTGCACGTGATCGTCAGAAAAGTTATGCTGATAAAAGGAGAAAGCCTCTAGAGTTTAGTGTAGGTGATTATGTCTTGCTCAAAGTGTCGCCTTAGAAAGGTGTGGTACACTTTGGAAAGAAAGGGAAATTAGCACCTAGGTTTGTTGAACCTTTTGAGATCATTGAGAAGGTAGGCCCAGTGGCCTATCGGTTAGATTTGTCTGAGGAGTTGAATGGTGTTCATGACACGTTCCACGTGTCGAAACTTAAGATGTGTTTGGCTGATCCAACACTTCAAGTACCATTTGATGAGATCCAAGTAGATGCTAAGTTGAATTTTCGTGGAGGAGCCTGTGGAAATCTTGGAACGAGATAGAAGGTTAAGAAATTGAAGGGAGTAGATTTCATTGTCAAGGTTCGGTGTGGAATTTCGAAATGTGGCTTGAATTAACGTGGGATCAGATGAAACTTAAGTACGCACATCTATTTAGTGTTGATAAGTAGTTGAATTTCGGGGGTGAAATTCTCTTAAGGTGGTGGAATATAACCTTTGCCCTTTTTGTGATTTGAATATTCTAGTTTAGTCCTTTGACTATTTGACGATTGTCAGTTTATTTAGAATATATGTACAGTGGTTTGACGGTGGTGGAATTTATGAGGATTGAGGTGGAATTATGGTTACTTGGTGTAGATAATCATTTTTGAGAGTTTATTATTGTGCTATTATAGTTATGGGTGGGGTGACGAGTTGAGGAAAATGCCGAGAAAAACGAGTCCCGACATGTCCGTTAATGTCCAAATGAGTTTTTGGGAGGTCTAATATGGATATATGTTAGGTAAATACTTTAAGTTATTGGAAAAGTATTTTTAAGGTGAATAAAAATGCTAAGCAACTTCAGAAAATATTTTACGATCATGATTTTTGAGTTTCACATGAACCCGATACAAAATTAAGGCACTCCGAGCCCCTAGGATACCCTAGTCGGCGGTTCAAACCACAAGGGAGACAAGGAGGCATTATTTTAGCAAGAGTGGTCCATCTTTGTACCCATATATGCTTATAACTTAAGCAAAAGCACACATTCATTGTATTCATTCACACACTTGTTTCTTTCTCCTCTCTTATTTTCGTCCGACCTAGAACACACACACACACATATAATTTTTGAAATTTATTAAAAACAAGAAGATTGGTGATATATTGGGTTGATTCTAGTGTTCGGGTATTCATTAAAGCAACGTTTGGGTTGTTCTGTTCGCGTCAAAATTTATTTTGAAGACCATTTTTGTATGTCTTTTAAAATCGAAAGCGAAAAGTTTATAAATGAACAAATAGGGTGCATTTGGATTTCGAATAAAATGAAACAAGGATAAGGTTTTGTTAGTTTTGATATTGTGGTTATGATGGTTAAAAAACATATATTTTCTATGTAGCTTATTTTGTACATGGCTTATTTGGGCTTATTTTTAAGCTCGAATGAGCTTATTTTGGGCTTATATGCTCACGGTTGGAAATAGAACCACAAGGAAGGTGTTTTTGGTTATTACTTTAGTATGTCGTATTTTTGTGGATCATTATTATAGCTTATGGTGATAACCAAATGCGATACGTAGCTTATTAGCTTATTTTTAAGCTTGATAAATATATTTTGGAGCTTATGAGCTCACGACGCAATAAGCAATCAATAAGCCGTGGCTTATTGGATGTCTTATTGTGGTCTGGATTACTTATTTGCTTATTGATTTGAGCTTATGTATACTAATGGACCTTGGTTTGGGCTTAGAACGTGTTTTGGATATGTAAAAACCTTAATGGACCCTTGTTGGGCCTTAAAGTCCAATAAGAGTTAACTAGTCGTTTTGGGAATTTTGACGAACTTTTGGGATGCGAAATATACTTGTGATGTTATATTGAAAGTCGTTTTGAGAAAGTATCTTGGTAAACGCCGTGAAAGGTGATTTTTGGAATTTGGTCGGAAAGTGTCGAAATGTTGAAAATAAGGTTTAAAAACCTTGGGAAATGTCATATAAACGTACGGGTCATGCCGAAATTTCGTAAAAAGTCTATACTAAGAATTTTTACTTAAAACGTGATTTTATTTTTAATAATAAAATTTTATTATTTTATTATTTTAATAAGTCGACTAAAAGACGAAAAATATAATTTTTCTCGAAACTTTTCTAAAATGTTTAGCGAACATAAACGTTTCATTTCGTATAGTATAAATGATATATTTATGGTAACCAAGTGTACCGAATGGACTTATCGAGATATATTTATAATTAATTATTATAAATATTTACTTATATTACTTAACTATTTTACGTAAATAGTATAAGTATATTGTACTAATATATGGGTTCGATATGGTATCTTTGGAGTTAAGTTGTCAACCATCACACCACTAAAATGTTTAAGATAACCGTACAACAAACATTTTGACCCCTATGCATCAAATCTGAAAAATGCTTTGGAGATGAATGATTAAAATGGGACATTAACTGGACTAGGTCGTGTTCGGACGTCGTTGCATTTGCTTGTATGATTGAGATTCGGTTGCTAAAGACTTGCTTGAGGTGAGTTCTCGTAGCCCTATTTTTTACTGTTTTTCTGTTGGGGGAAAATGATACTCAAATGTGTTTTGAACTATTTTCTAAACTATGCGAAACGTGGTTTTGTTTTTTAGGACAATATATGTGCTTATGACTGTTATGTGAATATATGTTATGTGATTTTACATGCATGTACTGTGTTTGGCATGGCAAGGGTTGTGGTTTTACTTGCATGTACTGTGTTTGGCATGGAAATGGTTGTGGTTTTACTTGCATGTACTGTGTTTGGCATGAAAGGGTTGTGGTCCTGCCCTAATATAGTGCTCCAGCTGGTAGGCCCTTTAGGTGCGTAAGTGACATATCAGAGTTGCGACTCCAAGAGCATTGGGATATGCTGGTTTTGGTGACTAGCGGGGATACTAGGTCATCGCACATTATTTTCAGGGATGCTAAGTCATAGGTTTGTTGCACATATTCACTGTTATATAGTACTATTGTCCACTTTCTAAATGATTGGCACAACAACTGGGTTTCGAGTCAAACCTATGAGTTCACCAACATTATTGTTGATGTTTTCGAGTATCATTTTTAGGTGAAGTAAATGTTCGTTAAGATTGTGGTGCATGTGGCAGACTTTTAGAGAATCCCGTAGGACTCTTGTTTAAGAAGTTTTGCATTTGATGTTGTTATGGATTTGGTTTCTTGAGGATTAAGGATAAGATTGTGTGGACCCCTGCGTGGGCTTATGGTTGTAATAATTGGCGACTATGTGCTGTGTTCTTAATTTTGGACATGACTCAAGGTTGATTTGAGGTTGATGGTCATCATGACACTTTCATTAATGCATTTTAGTTTTCTCTATTATGTATCTTGTGTTATGATTGATAATTATGTTGCATTCTTGTGTTTCCGCTGCTGACGGGGTGTGACAATATTACCCATCATTTTAAGGAACAAGCAAATGACAAATGAAGGAATAGTTTTTAAGGCTTATTTCCCCCTACACTTAAATTGAACATTGTCCCCAATGTTCTATAGAAGTACTCGTATAAACAAATAAAAGGGAAAAGAAAACAAGTAAAAGAAACTCGTACTTCCCTGGTTTGCTCAATAATGGAGAAGAAACATGCGATAACTGGTTACATCGTCCTCCAAGATTCATCCAATGAAACTTCCTAAGAACTTCTAAGATTCTTCGCATGAAATATAACCTGTAATCAAAGATAAAGACAACTACACCAAGCATAAAATTGGCGGGATAGATATATATACAATGAGAGTTTAGGGTTTGACTCTAAGAAAGTAGTAAAGACAGGATGAGAGTAATGATGTAATCATAGGTTTATGCAGGTCTATAAAAGAATTACAAATATTAAATGTTGTGCAAACTATTTTTCAAAAATACTTGAAAATTTTCAAATTTTCTTGTAGCTGGGCTCACGACGCCTGATGTGGAGGTTGTGAAGACTTCACATGAAGCTTTACAATCTCCTAGGCAGTGTACCTAATCGTTGCAGTGTAGTATAGGCAAGACTCAGGGGTTGTTATCGTTTTCTAGGAGAATAGGTTGGAAAGGCTCGAACATGGTCTAACAGAATTCTAGGGGGTTGAGAGAAGATTCTTTTTTGTGTTTTTATATTTTTAAGAAAGCAGGTAAATATCATGATTTGAGAGGTTGGTTTGTGATAGAAGTTTTACATACATATAAAATAATATACTTATAGAGAAATTAGGCGAATTTGTAAACTTTGATGTTGTCCCAAAATTGGTTAAATGGATTAAAGGGTTTTCTAAAACTTTTTAAGAGGCTAAAACACTTAAAAATGGTGTTAGTGTACTGTTAGAACATAAATTTGCATATAAAGAACGCGAAAATCGCCTTATAACGAAGGAGATATGACCGTTTTAAGATTGGCGAAACACAAACTTTTGACAGCTCAAAACTATTTTCGGAGTAATCTGTCTAAATTTTAAAACCTTGTTTTGGCCCATTTCGGTCTGAATCGGCTAAAATTTATAAAAGAGAACTTGATCTATGATTTTCCTTCAACGTATCTTTTGGTAGAGCCGAGGATGTTTTTAAAACGAAGGAGTTAATGCCCTTTTACAAAGTCGGACAAATCTGAGATATTATTTACTACTAAAAATGAGCTGATTGAAATGAGAAAATAGGTTTTGACCGTTTTCGGGTCCTTTTGAGCTATAAAAACTTTATTAGAGAAGTTCTAGTAACTCTTTAGTGCGGCATTAGAAACGTTCTAAAAACGTATAATAAGAAGCTTAGGAGATTTGTTAATATGAAAACTTAGAAGTAGGCGTAAAGTAAAAATGGCGAAATAAAAGCGACAACTAGAACTTTTAAGGTCACTTAGCAGTGTTTAGGCGTAAATGAAAACTTAACGGATATCAGCTAAACGACGGAAATTTGTCCCTGGTAATTCTCAAACTTTGCTATAAATAGTAACTTTCGGTTTAAGCGTCGAAACATAATTAAAACCTTATATCTTTACGAAAACACATTTGACAAGTTAAACTAAAACGCAAACACGCGTGGGTGATACCGACTTTCGAAAAATAGCATATGCATGATTTCACCTTCATTTCATTAAGAACACTGCATTTAATCCTTAATAGGTCGCGTGTAAGGAATTGTGCTCGTATTTTGCTCTGTATGATTTCTTCCCCCTCACTTATCTGCTTAATTATTTTATAGCCACACGTTTACTTAATATACGATGCTTTATAACTTTTGGGGTGAGAAACATTGCTTGTTTTTTTTATTGGACGCAAGTACTTACTTTACTTGATTGCGGATTTGCCTAAGTAACGTTCAACCACTATATATTTGCCCACTATCATGAACCGTTAATTACTAGATGTAAGCACGAGTGTTATAAATATATCTATTGAGATTGAAATCCTCTTCCGGGTAGTGGTGATTCTTACTTGTATCGAAGGGACCGATCAAACGTACGTATACCAAATCAGTAATCTAGGTTAATGGAAAACTAGAGAGGGGGGGGGAGGGGGGTGAAATATTGCTTTACAAGTTAATTGCGATTTAAAAACTTATAAAAACACAAGTATTCAGAATATATAAAAGATCAACACAAATATAACACCCAATGTATCTAACTACTTGCAACATAATCACAATACACACTATAAATATAAAGAATAAGTAAAAGATAAAAGGTAAGAGATAGAACAATCAAACCACAACACTGAGAATTTATAGTGGTTCGGCTACGAAGCTCTTCTTCGCCCTATTCCACTCTCCGAGTATCCGACTCGAGATTTCACCATGTCAACAAGCTCCCTTTAGGCGAGAAAACTTATTACAACTCGCTTACTTTTGTTTTCCGACACTAAGCTAAACGTCGATTCCTAATCTTATCTAGAACACAATCTACCACTCCACCAATGTATTTTAGGACAAAAATTACTAACCAACACAAGATCTACCTATCGGAATTTACACCACTATCTGATTTTACACACAACACAAGATCAAGAAAATAAGTTTTGGATCTTAGAAGAATACGGAAAATCACTAATCTATTAACACTTCGTTCTTGGCGAATATGAGTGTTCTTTCTCTTGCACTTGATAAAAAGAAGGAAGAAGGTATAAGATGAGATTGATCACTTAAAAACATGATTAAACTATGATAGTGACAAGTAGATTTAGAAAAGAAAAAAGATTTTAGAGAGAGAAAGTTATCTGAAAAATCGTGTTAAGAGGCTCCTGAATTTACTGGCAAGTAATATGCAGATTTTACTACGGCAGGAAAACCAACGTCAACTGGTGACGGTCCGGCTGTCCCCAATATATCTATGGTCCGTCCTGCTATTAGGGGCCCGCCCCTAGGTAGACGTCTCAATTTTTGTTTTTGTGGGGAAGTTGAAAACATGGTGTGGAACTTCCATTTTAGGGGAAAATCGATTTGACTTTTTTATAGTTAGATTTAAATAAAACATTTCTTTTATATTGAAAAATATTTTGTATATCTTTATTTTTGTAAAACTATTTTTGTAAAAATGTAAGGCTTAAGAAAAAATATTTTCTTTATCACTAATCATGTTTAATGATTTGTTTATTCATACCTTAAGTGATTTACGTCAAAATGGAAATAATGATTAATAACACGTAAAAAGTGTATTTTATCGTAGATCGTTTTTACATTTTGTCATCTTCGAAACTAGAAGAGTACTAATATTATAAATAACGTTTTTAAGGCATTATTTGTAATAACAATCTCTCCCTTATCTTATGAAGAACACAATATAAACTCATTTTAGATAAAAATAAATTTTTGCAAGTTATTAATGAGTTACGATCCATTTCTCCCTCCTTTTGTTGAATCAAAAAGGGTTGATCGTCGAGTAGAGAAGAAAGAAATCGACGATGCCAAGACTCCTCTTTGATGTATGCTCCCCCTCATTTGGGGCACCAAGGGATCAAGCTTATGGGATTTTGCTACAAAACCGAGTTAGAAATACAAGTGCAAGAAACATTTCTAACAAGTAGCAATATCTCGACAAATATATACAAGGCTAAAAATAAAGAAGAAATAGCCATCTAAAACATAATGCATTCATATCACCCATAATAAAGAACCATTCATTTATAATGGATTAAAGATAATTCATACATGAAAGTACGAGTATTACAAAACTAGATTTAAATAAAGAAGACATAACCATAATAGCATTCTAAGTATGTTAAGAACACAAATGTGTCGGTCAATTCCATAGATAATTGTAGTTAGCTCGTTAAGCTAATTTTTGGAAACTTACTAGGCTAGTTAGCCCAAGGCCCATGGAAAGCCCATGCAAGCCAAGGCCCAAACCGGCCATAGGATGTATAAATACCCCTTTCCATGCTATGAAAAGGGGGTTGGTTGTTCATTTTTCACACATTCTAATGCATTTCATTTTATATGTTTACTTTCTCTCTCTAAGTGTTCATCCACACACTCCTCTAGAAGCTCCACATCGATTCTCTCTACATGAATGTCTATTATTAGTCTTCAAAGTACACATAAAGCCTAAGATGATTCTTGGGGGGAAGTCACATATAATGGCATAGTGCCAAGAGTTCGTGAATCATTATTTAAACATTGAGATGTTTTTAAGGATGAGGTGGAGAAGGTGATGCAATAGCGAAAGTAAGAAGAAACTCAAGGTGAGCAAACATTAGTTCATCTCATCCCTAAGAGAGAAAATGAGATTTCGGTTGTGAAAGCAACAAAGATAATTTACCCTATGATAGTCAAACATGTTAAAGTAAATGGGATGACCCATAATAGGTGGTTGAGGTGGTGGTTGTGGTATGAAGGTGTGAAAGGGGTATCAAGTAAATTGTCAAAGAGGAGTGATTTGGAGCAAGGAGAAGTGATATCTAATGAAGGATGATTTGAAGTAGAAGTGGAATTGAAGGTCTTAGGAGGAGTGATAAATGAGAGAAATCATATATCCTATTATTAATAACCAAAATTGCCCGTAAATGATCAAAATGTGCAAAAATATGCTTGTATTTGTGTATTTTGTTGTTTGTGAATGTGTAGGTACGGATATTGCAAATATCACAAGAAAACGATCAAAACCGGACAAACAACGAACACGGGAATGGATAATGTACAAAAGAGCCAGAAGTTTATCTAGCAAAGGTCAACAAAGTCAAGTCTTGGTCAACAATAGTCAACACCAAAAATGACAAAATCCTCAAAATACCATAAAAACCCTTAATGTTAAATCATAATTCACAAATAGTCCATAAACCCTAACACCGGAAATCTCACTTTTTTATAAAAGAGATAACGGTCCGGTTATCTCTTATAAAAACCTAAAACCATTTATAACCAAGCCCAAAATACCAAACCGTGGCCCATTCCTTTTATACCCGGGCCCAAGTCAAACCCCCAAACCCCTGGGTCAAACAAAGTTATAAAAAGGAAAGAAACGCGGGAAAGGTCGTTTTACTGTTCATCATCGTCTTCATTTTTACCTGCATCAAAAACAAAGGGTAAATCTCAATTGACGTAGCCAAAAGAAGATTTCAAGTACTATGTGCCATCTCAGCAAAGAAAACGTCATCCTTAGCTTTTTATTGACCAAGACCCTCAAGGAATGACACGCGGATATCCAAAGAAGCACACCAAAAAGGGGAATATTACACTGAAATCAATGCAAAAGAAGCACACCACTCCAAAGATACGGGATTGCCACGCTGGCAATCCGTGTGCCTCAATTTTGATCCAAGGGCTAAGAAGGGGCATCCAATGATTGAAAGGCCAAGATTAGAGTTCAAGAGGAGCATATGCAGGGGTCTAGATCCTTCCCTCAGCTCCTATAAATACAAGGCCTCACTCGCTCACAAGAGATATCTAGGAGTAGTCATAGAAAGTAGCTTATAAAATTAGCTTATGAATTTTTCGTTCAAACTGTTTTAGCTTATAGATTTCTACTTATTGTAACCTTCATTTAAGCTTGTAATCAGTTTCATATTAATAATAAAAGTTTATTATTCTAATTAATAATTGATCCTAATGTTTCCTTTAACCAAATCAGTTTGATAAGTTAAATATATTTGTTCACATAAGCTCATAAGTTTCTCTAATCTACTCATACGCTATTTACAAATCAGTTATGCCATATAAGCTAACTGAGCTTTTTTTAAACAAAATCCACCCTCAAAATTCACCTAGCTTGTTATTGGAAAGGGAATCAATAATGTAAAGGACTTCCAGACCCTACCAGCTATCACTTTATAAGCTGGAACTTTGGTTGATAGCTCAATTGACCATTTTTATAGCCTTGTTTATGCAGAGACTTATGTAAGTCTTCATTACATTTTCTAGCTTTAAATTTGCAAGTAGTTTAAATTTTGCTTATTTCTGCTTAATGTGTGTTTATTGGTAGCTTATTTGAGGCCTATTATATTTGATTATGCCTTATTCTGTTAATAGTAGTATAAAATCTTAGTTTTCATAATATGTCTTAAAATAATAAGAAAAGCCAAAAATAGTAGCATAGTATTAAAGCTTCTGTTCACTAGGTTCATAATAAGCTTGTAGTCATCTGGTATCTCTTGTTTGAGTTTTATTTCTGAATTTCATAAGCTTATAATGGAATTAAGAAAAGTAAAGGGGTGTTTGGGTCAAGGGTTAAAATGGGTTAAATTGGGTCAAAACCTGTTTTGTGCTATTGAGTCAACTTAGATTAGATAAAAGGAGTAATAAAAGTTAATTTGTTTGAGTTTTTAAGTGATGAATTTGAGAATCATAGTTTGAAAATCTTGTGGCTTGAATCTGTGAACCCACAGGTTGTGAATTAAGCTTATTAGAGTTAGCCCTTTAATCTTGCAATTTTTGTGATGTTTTGTGATGGTTTGAGTTCTAAAAGAAGTTAGAAACCAAGTTTTTAAGTCCTGCAATTGTGTTTGTGTTTTGATACAAACCTGTCAAATTTCACTAAAAGAAAAAAAGAAGAAACTGCTTTCTAATAAGATGGATTTGGATTTAAGGATTATAAAGGGGTGTTTGGGACAGTAGGTAAAATGGGTGAAAATGGGTCAAAACTTGCTTTGTGCTTTTAAGTCAACTTTGATTAGGTAAAATTAGTCCTAAAATTCATTTTATTTAGGTTTTTAAGTGTTAAATCTCAAAATTAAGGTTTTAAGAGTTCATTGTTTAAATCTGTCAAGTTGTAGCTTATTTTAGTTGCTTATTTGATTGTGCTTTAGCTTATTATGTTTTTGTGTTGTTTTTGTGTTCATGAATGTGTTAAATAAAGGTTAGAAACAAATCTCTAAAACCTACAAGTTTGTTCTGAGTTTTTGCCAAACTTGTTAAAAATTGGTAAGTGTTTACAAAAATTTTGAGAAATTGCTTTTTCAAATGCTTGTTGTGGCTTATTGAGAATTTCAAAATGCTTTTTGATTGATGATATGTGTTCCTTGAGGTTCAAATTTTATCTGTTTTTAGCTTATTTCCTTTAGAGTAGAGCTTATTTGCTATTTAGCTTAAAAATTCTAAGTGTTTTAGCTTTTTAAGTATTCTGCCTTCTTTTGCTTAATTTAGTTGCTTATTTTTGATCATTTATGCTTATTAGGGGTAGTTAGGTAGCTGTTATAGCTTATTTGTCATTTTCATTAGCTTATTTGATCATAAAAAGCTTAACAGATAGGCCATTTTAGCCTTTTAGTATATAAGCAAACTGTCACCCTTTTTAGCTGATTCTAGAGCTTATTTGTTGTTTATAAAAAATGTGTCTTTGTAAAAAGTGTTTACTTTTAAGTGTTCTTAAAAGTTATAAAAAAATTAGTAAAAATAAAAACACTTGGGATAGTGGGAAGCCCCGGGTGAGCAAGACTCGAACCCGGGACCTCTACCACCATCGACCAAGCGTTTTTACCCAACACACTCAACCATTGTGCTACATTAGCTCATCCGTCATTCTTTGCACTTATTATTGTTTTATTATCTTTTTAGCCCATTAAGCTTATAAGCCTGTTTTGATTTTTAACAGCTTATTTTGATAAGCTGTTTTGCCTAGCTTATATTTCTTAGGATTGTCATAGTTTAAGCAATTTTTCAGAATTTTTTTAGATTTTTTATAAAACGTTTAGTATTTTTTATATTTAATTTTCCTTTAAATCGTTTTTAATTCATAAAAAAATATAAAAAAATCAAAAAAGTATAACTCTTTTTTAGAAAATTATCTTTTAACATTTAGAACCTAGGAAAATAGATTTTCTTTCGTAGGGTTTAAATTGCAAAATTTCGATTTTTAATGAACGGGATTGAATCTCATTCATATTTTTAGTGATTTTTAGCTTAAAACTCTTTCGTTTTTGGTTTAGTTTCCTTTGCCCTAGCTTTTTAGTCAATTAAATCTTATAAAAACCTAAAAGATCATTGTAGGACTTAATTTTAATAATTTAGGGATTTTAGGTCCCATTTAGGATTCCCGATTTGCGTTTTTAGTTAAAATTTGTCTTCCCTTAAGTGTTTTTAAGTTTTTGCCTTATTTTTCTCGTAGTTTTAGAAAACCAATATCAATCTTATCCCATTCAAGCATCGATTCTCAAAACGACTCTCAACTTTCAATTGCATTCCTCATCGGGGGAAAACGACCCGGGAATCATACTCCCGGATTACTATAATTGTGATTTTTTGATTCTTATCTTCATATTATTATATATTATATAAGTATTTTATATTGGTATATTATATATTTTTAAAAGGTGTAGATCAACCATCATCAATAAGCAACAATAAGCAGTAATAAGCAATAGTAAACAATAAATAAGCAAGATAAGCAGTTTTAAGCTAAAATATGAGAAAAGTAAGGACTTACAAAGCCTTTGCTCAAAACAGGGCAAATAACCTTACAATAGGCTGATCTACAAGCTCTAGCTTGTCAAAGACAAGCTAGTGAAACCTATAAGCCCATCCAGGTTTCGCTTATCATCACCTTTTAGTTTTTTTGAGTGATTTTTGGTAAATGACTTCAAAACTATAAGTTATGGAAAAACTTATAGTACTTAAGTTAACAACTTAAGTATGAGTTAAAAAGAGCTTTTGTGAGCTTATAAAACGTTTTTAAAACACAAAGTACATTAACTTAAAAAAGATTTAACATAAAAACTTAATTTTCATTAAACTTGAATAAAACAATACAAAGCTTTTTAAAGAAGTACAAACTAATATAAGCTGAAAAACTAAAACTAAAAACTCGATGCCTTTCAAGGCTACAATGAGATCATATTTATAGAAGAAAATTAGGTCTTAGGTTCTTTAAGGTGTGTTTCTTTTGTGAGTGAGAAGGCAGCTGTGCTTCTTGTGTGAGTAAATCAATAATCAATCCTAGCCTTCAATTTTGAGTGTTCTCCAAGTTCTTTGATCTCAACCTTTGATTTCTTGTCTTCTATCATAGACGAATGAGATTATTTAGGATTGCCAACATGGATTTGTTGTTTTATGAAGTGAGGTTGAGGGAAAATGATGTTTTGTCTGTGGGTGCATAAGTCGAGGGGTAGCAGACGTGTGAATAGTATTGGCGAGAAAATTTGATTGGGATACTGGGTAACGGGGTTTGCTATGAATTCAGTTATGTGTTTGCACCATTAGTTCTTTTGGACTAACAATGTTAGTCCTTGAGGACTAACGATGTAAGGGTGAAAGGGATGGTGTACTAACTGTGTTAACAGTTAACAGTTGTTTGGTAGTGGACTAGTGTGTTGGGCCGGATTTTGTGTTTTGGGCTTTTGTATAAGTTAAATGGCATTGGGCCATTTAAACTTATAAAGTGGTCTTTATATACTTTAATGGGCTGACCCGACCCATTAGATGGGTAAGGGTTGGCCCATTTAAGATTTCTTCGAATTCGGCTTCGTCTTTGACTTTTTGACTTTGACTTTTTGACTGGTTGACTTTGACTTTTCACGCTCTTTTCATTCCCGTTCTTGGTTTTGTCCGTTTTGGCTTGATTTCTGTCCTTTAGTAAATATCCGTTACCTGCACAGCATAAATCACAAAACAAGCATATATTTGGCATTTTTTGTCCGTTTTTGGTTATTTAACTTGTTTTTATAGGTAAAAGGTATGTGTAATTAAGCACATACCAATGCTCTGGCATTTCTATTTCAAGCATACTTGGATTTGCTTTTTCGCATACAGATTTTATCTTTCTTTCTATTTAAGTTTCCTGACCAAAAGGCATTTGTGAAATGATATTCTTTCAAGAATAATAAAGATATACTATGATTTTGAAAAATACCAATTTGGCAAAAAAACACGTGTAGAGACAACCATTGATGTTTTAAGAAATCTAAGAGTATAACTTTATATTCTTACAAAAAACTTTTCAATAAAAGAGTACCACTTATTGACACAAAAGTATAGCTTTTTAATAGAAAAATTGAGATAAATTTTCAAAATCACAAGTTTTTCAAAGATGTTTGAAAAAGTATGATTATACAACCAAACTCATGAAAAAACAACTAGATGGTCACTAAGTCACTCACTCCTCATTCTGTTCATTGCAGAAAATGGTCGAAACCAGACATGACTTAGACCATTTACCCAATTGCGTTGAAACATGAGAATCTATTAGAAACATGATCACAGACATTTAAATCACAATCATTCCTTTATTTTCTCAACCTATTTGAATCTTTGATCACTGAATGAAAAATTTAGTTAATCAACATCACATTCTTATATATGGTAACTCGATGGTCAGTAGATCACTCAATCCTCATTCTGTTAAGTTTAGAAAATGGTCGTAAATGAACGTGATCTTCACTATTTACCCCATTTATCAATATAAAAATATGAGTCAATAATGAAATTTATCATTGAATTTGTTAAATGTCATTTGTTTAACGTTTAAAGACCATATGAGTATCCGTAACCCAAAGTATTAGCCCATTTAGAATTTACAAAACCCATTAACCAAATGTATTAATAGATTTCTAAAACCCAAATTTCAGCCCTTTTTGACTTACGAAACCCATTTATTTAGCCCAATAAACCTTTTGTTAATACAAATAATGTCTAAAACGTTATTTATATTTTTCGACCTCTCAATGTTTTGATAATAACAAAATGTGAAAACATTTACGATAAAATTAAACGTTTATAAATTACTAATCATAAAATTCTATTTCTAAGATTAATCACTTAAGGTATGTGTGTGTAAACAAATCATTAAACATGATTAGGGTCGACAAAGAAAATATTTCCTAATAAACCTTACATTTTACGCTCCAAGTTGTTTTTATAAATAGTGACTCAAACAAATATTTTATTATTAAAGAAATGTTTTATTAAAAACATAAAATTTGAAATTCAAATTTTCCCTAAAATAGAAGGGTTAAAAACAGATACAACTCTTCACCACAAGAAGGGACATAACTGACTTAGCGAAGTCTAGTAGGCGACCGCTTTTAGGCCTGACGGCCCTTCTATATAAGGGACTCACGCCTGGACGCCAACAGCAAACGGTCATTTTTTGCGTTCCCCTATAAATAATGGGCTATCCAATCTGAAAACTGAACCTCTTGCCACGTATTTTCTCAGATCCATTTTTCTCTCTTCTTTATTTCTTTCTAATAACTACATTATCTTGATCACTAACATACTTGATGATGTTTCAGTGATTAATTCTGTCTTCATCCCTCTTCTTCTTCTATTCTTCTTCTTCACTCTTCTTCTAATCAAGTGCAATAGATACAAAGAACCAATGTATTCTTCTATATACGAATTGTTATGAAGTGATCTCTCTCTTCCTCATCAAGATCACAAATCTTCATTACATATATTTAGTGTTGTTGTGTAAATTGGATTGTGTATAGATCTAAGTGTGTAAATTGTGTATTGGTGTGATTTGGATTGTGTGTCAATCCAAGGGTATTTATGAGTGTGTAAAGACTTAGTGAAGTCTTAGATTGGTTCTAGCTAAGATTAGGACTCGACATCTAGCTTAGTGTCGGAAAAGAAATTAAGCGACGTGTAAACGGTTTTCTCCGCCTAAAGGGAGCTTGTTGACATAGTGAAATCTCGAGTGGAGTACTCGGGGAGTGGAGTAGGAACGAAGAGGTGCGTCACTGCCGAACCACTATAAATCTTGGTGTCTTGGTTTGATCGTTTCTTTCCTTATCCCTTTATATTATTATTGTTCATTTAGTTCATTACATTAGATAGTTTTTGTTGTGATTTATATTGTTGATTGATTGACATATAACTCGAATCAAACCATTTTATAAGCAAAGAATTTTAAACCGGTCCATTAACCCCTAAACTATTCAACCCTCCCTTGTAGTTTCCACAATTGGTATCAGAGCAAGGCCACTCAAGATTTTTAAAATATATTGTATTTTTGAAAGAGATAAATTCGAGACATATGTTAAATCAAAAGATCTAGATCTTTGGCATGTTATTACCAATGGTGATTTTCAACCCATTATTCAAAATTCGGAAACCAAACTTGATGAGGTTGTCCCTTTTGAAAAACAAACTGATGATCTTAAAAGAAGGCTTGCGAAAAATAATAAAGCCAAAATGGTTATTTACAATGCTTTTCCTTGAAAAGAATATGAACGAAGTTTCATGTGTAATACGGCAAAAGAAATTTGGAAAACTTTATTAATCACCCATCAAGGTAATAGCCAAGTCAAAGATAATAAGATCAACCTTTTGGTTCAACAATAAGAACAATTTGTCATTTCCGAAGACGAATCTAAAGATAGTGCTTTTTGCTAGATTTAATACTATTATTACTAGTCTTAAAGCTCTTGATGAAGGTTACTCTAGTAAGAACCACGTAAGGAAGTTTCTTAGGGCTCTACATCCTAAATGGAGAGCAAAGGTCATGGCGATTGAAGAGTCAAAAGACTTAACATCACTATCTTTTGATGAGCTCATTGGAAACCTCAAAGTCCATGAGATGATCATCAAGAAAGATTATGAAATAGTCAAAGCAAAAGTTGAGAGGAAATCTCTTGCTTTAAAGGATAAGAAAGAATCTAGTGATGAAGTGTGTTCGACTTCCGGTAGTGAAGACGAAGACTACGCCATGGCAGTAAGAGACTTCAAGAAGTTCTTTAAGAGAAGAGGTAGATTCATGAGACAACCTCGGAATGACAAAAGACCTTTCAAAGAAGCCGAGACGACAAAAACGGCAAAAGTGAAAGGAAGTTCTTTAGATGTGGAGATCCAAATCATCTTATTGGAGAATGTCCAAAGCCACCGAGAGACAAGAACTAAAGAGCATTTGTTGGAGGTTCTTGGAGCGATAGCGGTGAAGAAGATGATGAAAAGATCCAAGACGAGACATTGTGAGTCCCAAACTGAACAGATCTTTGCAGCCTGCTAAGGGTGATAGCCAACTTGTATAAATACAGATTGACTATATAGAAACACTGACTATGAATACTAATTGTATATGCGGAATCTACATAATAGTATTAAGAAGAACAATGAAAAAACTAAACTTTGATTTCTATTAATCTATTAAAGTGATTACAGATTACTAACTATGAGATATGATTGTATGAGATGTATATTGAACTGATATCTCTAACTATGCCATGAGGGTTCCTTTTATAGACCAAGGATAAACCCTAAAAGGCTTACAAAACGCATAAAAGATAATACATATCTTTTCCTATAATATCTCATACATATCTCTTAAACGGTACTAACTATTTTCTACTAACGGTACTAACTAACTGATCAGTACTTAACACTTTGTACTGTCAGTACTAACTATAACTATCGGTACTAAGTATTATCACTAACGGTACTAAGTCAGGAATGAATAATTCCCAACAATCCTCCCCTAAACATGATTGTTGAACTCTTTTAACTTCATGTTTCTTCAGGTTAATCTTCTTAAGTTCTTGGAGGATGTATCCAAACACTTTAACACATCTTGATCTTGATCTTTAAACACTTTCCATCTTTATCAGCAACTTTGTCTTTTCAGCAACACTGCAACATCTTTTCAGCAACAATCCAACTAAGTTGGCTTTGTAGTTTTTGGCAAACTACCAGCCATAAACGGATTTGATGTTCCTTTACCAGTAGCCGTTTGCTCTGGGATAGTTAACTCTTTATTTCAAAAATATGGTGAGTTAATTACCATACAGTTTTTGGTAAACTGTCAACCATCAACGGAATTGATTTGTCTTTACCAAATACCGTTTGCTTTTGGACTAGCCAATGCTTCTTTGAGGGATGTTTGGCACTAACAACTTTGGACCCATGAGATATTGGGGACCAAATGTTTGAGTTATTGTCTTATATAAATAGATATGCCTTGGAGTCGATTTGGATCCCGACGAATGGATCAATGATAGCGGATATTTCAAACATATGACGGGCAACCAAAAGCTCTTCTCCACCTATAAGGCATACAATGGAGGTAATGTTATTTTTGGTAGTAATCTTCGTGGTAACATCATTGGCAAATGTACAATTTCTAATGACTCTCTTAAAATAAATAATGTAGAACATGTTGATAATCTAGGATTCAACTTGCTAAGTATAGGACAAATATGTGATAATAAGTGTGGAGTAACTTTTTTTGAACATGATAGTGAAATCACTAAGGATGGTAAAGTGATAGGTATAGGTATTAGGAAGAAAGGCTTATATGTGATGAAATTAGGAAATAAGCCTAAGGATCAAATTTGTCTAGCAATGATTGATGATAATTTAACTTTGTGGCATAGGAGATTAGGTCACGCAAATATGCGTCTCATTTAATCGTTAGCTTCTAAGGAATTAGTTAGGAACCTACCTAAGCTTAAGTTTGATCAACATTTTTGTGATGCTTGCAAAATTGGAAAACAAGCTCACGCTAGTAACAAAGCTAAGAATGTAGTCTCAACGACTAAATGCTTATAACTTCTCCATATGGATCTTTTTGGTCCATCCGCCGTACGGAGCTACGAAGGAAATCGTTACACCCTAGTCATAGTAGATGACTACTCTAGGTATACTTGGACTAGATTTCTTAAGAATAAAACCGAAGCTTTCGATCAATTCGAAATATTTAGTAAGAAAATCCAAAATCAATTAGGATGTACAATTGTGTCAATAAGAACCGACCACGGTAGAGAATTTGACAATGAAGTGCAATTTAGAGAGTTTTGTAATGCCAATGGTATTACTCACAACTTCTCGGCTCCACGCACTCCTCAATCAAATGGCGTGGTTGAAAGGAAAAATAGGACACTTCAAGAAATGAGTAGAACAATGTTGAACGAGCAATCGTTACCACAAAAGTTTTGGTGTAACGCCGTAGATACTTCAACATATATTCTCAACCGAATCCTAATTAGAATCATCCTAGGAAAAACACCTTATAAAATCTTGAGAGGTAGGAAACCTACTCTTGACTATTTTAAAGTGTTTGGAAGCAAGTGCTTCATTGTAAACATTAAAGACTACCTTACCAAGTTTGACCCAAAGTCTTACGAAGGCTTGTTTTTCTTAGTGTACTCCAAAATAGTAAGCCTATATCTTCTTAATAAATCACACTAGAAAATCGAAGAATCATCAACGGGACATTGATGGAAAAACTCCTCCACCCTATTAGACATCACCCTTGGTGGACGATGACTTAGATGAAGAAGAAGCTATTAGGGAAATCAAAAAGAAAAACCTAGAAAATGTTGTTGAGGATGAAACTTTAGAGATTGATGAAATAGTCAATATTAAGGAATCTAGGAACCATCCCCTAGAAAATGTCATAGGAAACCTCAACCAAAGAACCCTTAGATCACAAGCCCAAAACCAAAGTAACTTTTATTGTTTTATCTCTACCATAGAACCTAAGAATGTGAATGAAGCCTTAGGAGATGAAAGTTGGATAGTCGCCATGCAAGAAGAATTAAATCAATTCATTGCTAACGACGTTTGGGAGTTAGTTCCATAACCTAAGAATATGACAATTATAGGAACTAAGTGGGTGTTTAGAAATAAGTTAGACAAGAACGGTGTTGTTTCTCGAAATAAGGCTAGATTAGTTGCTCAAGGCTACAACCAACAAGAGGGCATCGATTATGATGAAACTTATGCCCCGGTTGCTAGACTTGAGTCTATTAGGATATTATTAGCTTATGATTGTGCCTTAGATTTTAAATTAATTCAAATGGATGTAAAAAGTGCATTCCTGAATGGTTTTATCAATGAGGAGGTATACGCGGCATAACCTCCGAGATTCATTGATTTTGAAAAACTGGATCATGTTTACAAATTAAAGAAAGCTTTATATGGTCTTAAACAAGCACCCAAAGCTTGGTATGATAGATTAAAAGCTTTTCTTATTAAACATGAATATAAAATGGGAATGGTAGATAACACTCTTTTTACTAAGAAGAAAAGTTCAAATCTCATCATTGTTCAAATATATGTCGATGACATTATATTCGGTTCTACTTGTCAAGACATGTGTGATGAATTTGCCAAAATCATGCATGACGAGTTCGAGATGAGCATGATGGGTGAACTTAACTTCTTCCTTGGATTACAAATTAAACAAATGGAAGACGGTATATTCTTTAATCAATCTAAGTATATTAAAGAAATGCTTAAGAAATTTGGTCTAGAAGATTCTAAACCAATGAAAACTCCCATGTCCTCCGATACTAAACTCACGAAAGATGAAGAGTGTGAGTCGGTAGATAGTACCAAGTATCGAGGCATGATAGGTAGTCTATTATACCTAACAGAAAGTAGGCCCGATATCATGTTTAGTGTCTGCCTTTGTGCCCGCTTTCAAGAGGCTCCCAAAACCTCTCACCTTGAAGCGGTTAAGCGTATCTTCCGATACATTAAAGGCACTACGCACTTAGGATTATGGTATCCTAAGGGGACCGGCATAGAAACCGTAGTATATGCCGACTCTGATCATGCGGGAGATTATGTGGACCGAAAGAGCACTAGCGGTATTTGTACGTTCGTGGGATGTTGTTTGACATCTTGGTTCTCGAAGAAACAAACCGCTCTTGCTATATCCACTACCAAAGCCGAATACGTAAGCGCCGGAAAGGCATGTCAACAAGCACTATGGATGAAACAAGCTCTCATCGACTATGACGTACGACTCGACGACGTTCCCATCATGTGCGACAACAAAGGCGCGATTGACCTTAGCAAAAACCCGGTGCAACATTCTCGTACCAAACACATCGAAATACGTCACCACTTTCTTCGTGATAATGTCCAGAAAGGACATATCTCAATCGAAAAAGTGCCGTCCGCCGACAACATCGCCGATATTCTTACTAAACCCCTTAAACGTGAATTGTTTAACTATCTACGTCTTGGTTTAGGAATGATGGAACACATTCCATAAATCATATTAGTCCGCTTCTATATTATTCTGTCTCAATTCTAGTCTGTGTTCCATTATGTGTCGTGACAACTTAAATGCTTCATCAAAAGTACTTTAAACATGTTTAATTCACGAAATGCAAATTAAAACGTCACTCATCTTCGCAAAATTTGCGTCAAAACTAAGTTCAAAATCATTGCCTGAGGGCGGCCCCCATCTATTCGGCCCCTAATATATTTGGGACCGCCAGGTAAATACGGGACCGCCATCAACAAGACACAAAACGGGACACTTAACTAAAAAAATTTCAAAACTGAAAAACAAACACCCCCTTACCTGCTGCCATTGACGAACTCGAACCAAAACCCACCAAAACTCAAAATCAACCATTAAAACTTCAATTGAAGATCAAATCAACACTAATAATCATTCCTAATATCACAAAGATCATCAATTGTAAGTCATTTCATCTATTTTCTTTCAATTTGAGTCTAGGGTTCATGATGAACACCAAAAATTGAAATTGGGGATTTTTAATTTTTCTTTCAACTTTGTGCAATTAAGAATACTAGGATACAATGTATAACTAATATGCTTCCCGTAGATATAGGATTTGCATACATTAGTGAACTTGTTGAAAAATTGATTTCGAACCAAACCCCAATTTTATTTTCAAATCACTCACGTTAGGAACACAATAAAATTGTTGTTATGCATTGTCAATACAACCTAAAAACGTTTTCAAACACATGCATAATGATCTCATAAACAAATTTCGAGATACATAATTCATATGTATTTTTCGACTTGTTTGGTTGAGCAAAATCAAACCAAGGAGCGTTTGGATTAACTCTTAGGATGTTATATTTAGGTTGAGTTAATCGTTACTCCACATTTGTTGCATATAGGCACACACTAGGCACGAACTCAAAACATCAATACATGTACTCACTAGAAATCTTTCTCAAGTTTCGGTTTTACTAAAAATTACGACTATCTTTCTTAGGTAAAATGGAGTTCGAAGATGAACTACGTTACACAAAATCATACATCCCAAAGATTTCGAATGATTCCTACATACCTAACTACTTGAAACCTATCATTCAAAATTTAATTGTTTTAGGACATAAAATTTCAGGGGCATGAATTGAGGTTGATAGAGCTAAAATCGATGTGATAACTAAGTTTTCATAACAACAAACAATTAAAGGAGTTAGAAAGTTTTCTGGACATGCTGGGAATTTTTACAAAAATTCATAAAAGACTTTTCCATGATCTCTAAACCAATGACCAAACTTCTGATGAAAGACGTGAAATTTGATTTTTCTAATGATTGCAAAAAGGCGTTTAATATTTTGAAAGAAAAATTAACCACCGCGCCTATCATAATTTCGCCCGATTGGAAAGTACCCTTTAAATTGATGTGTGACGCTAGTGACTTTGCAGTCAGAGCCGTTTTGGGACAAAGAATAGATAGGAAATTTAAACCAATCTATTACGCCAGCAAAACTCCTGCATAAATGCCCAAGAACATTACATCACCACTGAAGAAGAACTTCTTGCAGTTGTTTTCTCTTTTGATAAGTTTCGTCCATATCTTGTCTTATCAAAAACTATTGTCTACACCGATCATTCTGCTTTGAAGTATTTGTTTAGTAAACAGGACGCCAAACCAAGGCTCATAAGGTAGGTTCTGCTTCTTCAAGGGTTTGACATCAAGATTAAGGATAAAAGAGGGGCTGAAAACTTGGTTGCAGACCATTTATCAAGACTTGAGAACCCAGACTTAGGAACGTTCACGGAAGAGGAGATCGCTGATGAATTTCTCGACGAACATCTTATGGTGTTGAAAACCAAGCTTAATAACGATGAACCATGGTATGTTGATTATGTTAATTATCACGTTGGAAAATTTGTGCCTCCTAATTGGACACCTAAAAAAAAGATTTTTCTCTCAAGTGAAGAATTATTTTTGGGATGAACCGTACGCATTCAAGCTATGCCCGGACAATATAATGAGACGATGTGTTGCTAGAAACGAAATCTTTGAAATTTTGACACATTCTCATTCTGGACCAACTGGGGGTCATCATAGTGCGTCAGTGACTGGAAGGAAAGTTTATGAATCTGGATTCTTTTGGCCTAGTATGTTTAAAGATGCCAAAGATTACGTGATGAGATGTGATGCATGTCAAAGATTAGGAAACATATCATCAAGAAGTGAGATGTCTCAGAACAATATTCAGGTATGTGAGTTATTTTGACGTATGGGGCTAGACTTATGAGGACCTTTTCCCAACTCGAAGGGTAATAAAATACAATCTTAAAGTAGTTGGTTTGATTACGTATCAAAATGGGTTAAAGCTCAAGCACTTCCTATGAACGATGCTCGCATTGTAATTAAATTTTAAGAAGACTATTTGCAAGGTTTGGAGCTCCTAAAGCATTAATTAGTGATCGGGGGACACATTTTTGTAACTCTCAATTAGAAAAAGCCTTACAAAAGTACAGAGTGACCCATAAGTTGTCAACAACATATCACCCTCAAACTAATAGGCAGACTGAAGTGACCAACAAAGCTATTAAACGTATTCTGGATAGATCAATTGGATATAACCTGAAGAATTGGTCTGAAAAATTAGATGATGCATTATGAGCATTCAGAACCGCCTACAAAACACCTACAGGATGTACCCCCTTTAGATTGGTTTATGGAAAAGCTTTTCATTTACCTGTGGAGATCGAACATAAAGCATATTGAGCGTTAAAACAATGTAATATGGATCTCACAGTAGCAACAAAAAATCGTTTTCATGAACTCAATGAAATATAGAATTAAGAGATGGTGCAAATACTAGAATACCCGGATCTATAAGGTAAGAACTAAGAGATGGCATGAACTCTAGCTTCGGGGGGAGATAAGAATTTCAAACTTGGAGACATGGAAATTTTTATTTGTGCTATTTAACTCTAGATTCAAGATGCATCCGGGTAAGCTCAAGTCAAGGTGGTACGGTCTAAATGTGGTAAAAACTGTGTACCCATATGGGACCGTGGAAATCACAGATAAGAACGAAGTCAGTTTTAAGGTAAATGGACAAAGGTTAAAAAGTACCACGAAATACATATTGATACAGAAGATAAAGAAGTGGTGGAATTCGAAGAAGATACAACATGAAGAAAAGTCTATATTAAAGACTTCGTTGTAAACAAAAGTGCTTCCCGGGAGACAACCCGAAATGTTATTTATTTTTATCGAGTCTGTCTTCCTAAACATCAATACGGCGTATCCGCTGCATACCAAACGGCATATTGATTGTCTGGACGTTATCAGTCTTTATTTTTTATGCACTTTAAAAACATTATTGTCAGTTCTGTCAATACGCCGTATTTATGCACATGATACGGCGTATTCACCAGACTGACTCGTATTTAGTTTGTTTAGTTTAGTTTAAATTAACCATAGGTACCAAGATAGGAATGCACGTTTTTCCTATTTTTACGCAGGACCTCGTGAAAGAAATATCAACAAATATTGGTAGAGAATTTACAAATCTGGAGATCTTGAAGTGTTGGAGTATTGAAACCTCAAGGTGGCTGTTCAACATAAATTCTTGCTTAATAAATATACATGGAGAATCTACCGAGCAAATATCAGGGGAGTTTCTTATTCTAATTCTTTTTAATTCCCGTATTTAATGTTTTATATATACAACGAGGACGTTGTATAATTCA
Source organism: Tanacetum coccineum (assembly GCA_026074375.1). Classification (NCBI taxonomy): domain Eukaryota; kingdom Viridiplantae; phylum Streptophyta; class Magnoliopsida; order Asterales; family Asteraceae; genus Tanacetum; species Tanacetum coccineum. The sequence continues at coordinate 23,027 of BQNB010019528.1, read as the reverse complement.
AGTGGGGGATGGGATTATAAATCGACTTGTCCTAATGACTTCACACTAAAAAGCTTAAATATGCTCAAATTAAAAAAAAATACAAGCATACTTTTGTTGAAATTTACTTGATACTAACCCGCTCATAATAACCCTTGTTTACATATGTGAGGATCTATCCTTATCGTTTCCAATATTGTACCTAATACCAAAAAATATGAGTGTGCCGGTGATGTAGTAGACTTTAGAACTTGGCTTGGTGTTAGGAATATGAAAAAAAGACTCGTCCACACCCGTGTATAATCTAGAATAGCTTAGCTCGTTGTCTAATTGTAAGCGTATAACCTAATAGTATTGTGGTCGGGCCTTAAATCATATATCCATGTTGGGAGTTAAAAGTTCACAAGTCATAAGTATGAGTGCTTAACATTTAGACTTATATTGACAAATGATCTTGTTTAATTGCTTGGTTTGGATCTAGTGAAAAATCGGGAACGATGAATTTATCCGTCTGGACATCCGTAGATTATTCTATGGAAGCTTCTCATTCTATGATCCCAGTGTTTATAAAATAAAGGAAGTCGAGCATGTTAGTTAAGAAAAGAAAAAGGAAAATCCAAAAATATTAGGGATAGTTAGTGTATAAATAAAATTTGGTGAAAACAGGACTTGTCGAAGCTATTGATTCTTTAGTTCCCCTTGACGAACGCTTTGCTACTTTTCAAGGTAATTAGTCGAGGGGGATCAAGATTCTTAGTTTTCTTGAGTGTTTACTTCATAACATTGCGTGAGGACACGGCAATACCTTAGTATGGGGGATTTTGATATGTGTTTAATTACACATACCATTTTCCATATTAAACAAACTTAAATGACTAAAAACATACCAAAAATACATTGTATTTGTATGTTTGCATTTGTATTGTGCAGGAACGGATATTCAAGAAAAGAACAAAAAGAAAGCCAAAAGCAAACAAATCCGAGCACGGAATGGAAAGGACAAAGTCAAAAGTCAAGCCAAGTGAAGAAAATACAACTTGAAGGGCTAAAACTGCCAAACCTCAAGATGTATTACAAAAGATAAAAAGGCAAGGGTCAAAATTGCACATCGGGTAGAGATTGCATTCAAGTTATACAACTTGAGGGGACCAAAGCTGCCTACTCCCCCAAAAAGTCTTCTTTCCCGCCCCAAAACCCAGTTACAACTTGTATGTCGCCCCATACTTCTTCCCTGCAAAACCACTTCTCTCCCTAGCCAAAATCATTTCATCCACCCTACTAACCCCCCCCCCCCCCAGTTGTATAAATGCCATGTTGGCAATCCCTCTCCATTCCCAAAAGCATTTCGATGGCTGAGATTGTCTCCAAAGAAGCTCAAAAGAAATCAAAGGCTGGGATTTGCTTTAGACTCTCCTCACACAACAAGCACACTTCGTTTTTGCTCTCCAAAGAAGCACAAGCTGAAAGTCCAAGACTTCGGCTATAAATAGAGCTTTTTGTAAGCCGATTAGCATCTAGTTTTCAGTTTTAAATTCTTAAAAAAGAATTTAGGCTTATTGTTTCAGTTTGTTTCAAGTCATTTACAGCTTTTACTTTCATCTTTGTAACACTTTCAAGATTAATGCAAGTTTGAAGTTTTTAAGTCAATTTACAATAACAGTGTTAAGTTTCTTAATCATATTGTTTTGTGTTCAAAAAGCTCTCACCACAGCTTACTCATAAGCTGTTTTCATCAAGTAAAAATAAAAAGTTAAGTAGTTAAAGAATATAATAAGTATCACTCTCAAATATACCACAGCTTAGTTATTGGATAATACCAATTCCTGGATGGTCTTATGACTCTCACTTATCTTGTAGATTCTCTGTTTGACCCTTCTTGAGCAAGGGTGTTGTAAGTTTTCACATTTTCTTGTTTATCTTAATTTCCGCAGAACTTTTTAAGTGCTTATTTTTGCTTTAATTGCTATGTTGAAAAGTGTTTTGTATTACTTTCTTACTAGTACAGTTAGTATAACTTGTTACAACTGTTAGTTATAAGTGTAATACTGCAAGTTGACTATTGGAGCAGTACAACTTTAAAGCTAACCATAACTAACTCCAGGTTAGTACTGCTAGTTCATATCTGGATTCAAAGGTAGCAGACTACTCAGCACTAGCAGTACTAACCTACAATTTTTAGTACTAGTCAATGTTAAAACTGTTAGTAACGGTGTGGATCATTTTTAGCTTACATTTTATTATTTTCATCTATGTTAAGATTCCTATAGCTTTTTTAGAGTAGATTAAACCATTTTCCTTTGTTGTTTGCTTATTTAAACTTATTTTCCTTTTTAAAGTATTCTCAATAGTTTATCAGTTTTAGTTTTCTAGCTCATCTATCATATTAGTTTATTCTAGTTGCTTATTCTTATTACTAAGTGCTTATTAAGGTTAGGTGAACTCTGTATTAAGCTTTTTGCTTATTTTTTGTTTCTTTGTGTTTTGTTAGCCTAACAGTACTAACCTTAAACTAACAGTACTAACTTAAAGCTACCAGTACTAACTCCAAGTTAGTACTGGTAGTTAATACTGTTAGTTCTGTTGTTAATACTGTTATGATTATCTTGATTAATTTAGCTTAATTGATTTTGGTATTTGCTTATTTAGAGTTAGTTTAGCTTATTTAGATTTGTCTTAAATGTTTATAATAGCTATTTGTGTCCTTATTGTAAAGTTTTAATGTTTTTGCCCTTTCTAGTTTTGATTCTTATTCCAGCTTATTCTCTTTGCTATTTTTAAATGTGCTTTTGCTTAATTTTTATCAGTTTTTAGTTGCCAATCATTCCCTGTGGGGGGGGACATTCATAACACAATTCAATTCAATCGTTTTCTCGATTTTCCATTTCAGCCTCGTTGGTACAAACGACCCGGAACACTCTATACTGCATCCGGTTTATATTGCTCTCGCGTTATTTCCGTCCCTGGGTATTTATATCATTTATAGATAGTTTTTAAGGGTGAGTTTTGCGCGAGTCAGCCTGTTCCTATATTGAAAAAGCTATTAATGGGGTTTTTCAGATAACTTTATGGGCTATTTAGAATGAAGATACCAACACCAATGCTCAAACCACAATTTCCTATCAATGAACCTACTACTCATTCAAACCATGTTTCACTACAATCTTACTCACTTCCACTTAGTGATTCTTGTAACACTAATGTTAGACAAGCTTCCATTCCACCACTACTCATGTCAGTCATCAATTCTCAAACACAAACCCAATTTCCACACTTACTCATCAATCGACATGGTTGCTATGTGCTTTCATGCTCAAACTCCTCCCTCACCTCAAGGTGACAACCACATACAACCTCCACTTCCTCCATCTCCAAGTAGAGAAATGCTCATGAATGACATTAACCAACTTCAAGACTTATCAAATCTCCTAGCCATGTACCTCTCACAACGTAACACTTCCTCATCTCCTTACTCTCCAAACATACCTCATACCATCAACTTGGATCAAGTTGAACAACATGTTGGCTATTGTCCTTGTTGCATCTTTACTCAAAAACAATTCCTAACCTTGAGTGAATATATCGATTGGATTGACTTTCTTCTCACTCACCACAAACCACACCCTCAAGTCCACCGAGATTACCCTCAAACAACCACCTCCGCTCCAAACTCTCCACCAACAACCAACTAAGCATATTACATACTTTCTTTTTCTCTTTTCAAATAAATGGCCAACCCTCTCCTTTTGCAAGCAAGTCCAATGGTTTCCTATGGCAATTTAGGAATATTAAGACCTTTGTAGTTTTAATCTTATGCATGATCATCTTAATATGCTTCTAGCATATTATTTAAACAAAAAAATTTTAAAATGATGTATGCAATGAGTGTGTTTATAACAATGTCCTACGTTAATGATGATCTTTGGTATTATGCTTTAGAGTGTAATTTTATTTTAGGTTGTTATCTTGCATATTATTTTTCCTTGCTTTGCTTTATATGTTAGAAAAATTGGTGTGGTTCTTCTAACTTGTTTTTGTAGCAAAGTTACCATAGCTCGATTCCTTGGTGCCCTCGAACGAGGGGGAGTACACATCAAGGGGGAGCATTTTTCTATCGATTCTACTAATATTCATCGGCGAAGCCATTTTGATTCTACAAAAAGGGGGAGAAATGGAAATTAACTCACTAAATACTTGTTTAAAACTAATTTTTCATTTAATGAGTTTAGATTTTGTAATCATCAAAAAGAGGGAGATTGTTGATAGAAATAATGCCTAAAAACGTTATTAATATTTTTCGATCTCTCTACGTTTTGATGATCACAAAATGTAAAAACGATTAATGAAAAATTAAATGTAAACAAGTAATTAGTAGTAAATTTTCATTTCGAAAATTTAATCAATTAAAGGTATGAATAAACAAATGTTTAATGCATTTCATGATCAAAGGATTTTTTTTATTTAATCTCACACTTTTTATAAAAATGTCACAAACATTTTTATATCTTTTACAAAAACATTTTTAGATTTAAAAGAAATGTTTTATTCAAATAAATATTTTGAATTCAAATTTTCTACCCAAAAACGGCTAGAAATGTTCCAGAAAATACCTCCCCTAGAAAAGACAAAAAATGGAGCGTCTGGGCTGGGTGGCTGATGAGGTGTCATTTTATATACTTTTTCGGGGTCATTTAACCTCCTAAATCGTGCATTTATGCCCAAACTAGGTACTTAATCGTTCCTTTTAGGTATTTCGCATTTGGAAGACATTTGGAAGAATTACACGTGACTTGGGCTCATTCGGAGAAGAAACGGATAAGACTACGGATCTACACCAACATCACTCAAGATAATGTTCTTAGCAGCTGGAGACGGCGTCACCAATACAACGTGACGCCGTCACAACGAAGACCAAGACGGCGTCACTGAATCTCACGACGGCATCAGAGTACACGACCCAGCCCATTATCTAGAATATTCTCTCTCATGATGGCGTCACGACTAAAACACGACGCCGTCACAACGATTATACCTATATATACAATCCGTTAATTAGGGTTTAAGTTGTATACTTTAGAATAAAAAGAGGGTACAAACCCTAGTTCATTTAGCAGCTATTAGAGAGATTTAGGGCCTAAAAACCCTATTGTACTTCCTCTAATCCGATTTTTGATCCAAGTACGGTTTACTTAATCATTCATATGTCTTGTTGTGTATATTTATTGTTCATTCTTTATCATTAAGCATGCTTGGACTAAACTCCAATAGTGTTTACTTATATGATTGAGATAAAACCTAGTAATGTAATCGATGTGGTCTTGCTTCTTCTGACTGGATTATCATGTTTAGGTCTTAGAAAACCAGCTTTGTGTCGTATCGCTATCTGATATGTACCAGGAAACATGATTTGTTTAAGAACGGAAACCATCGTGTAACAGTCTTTATTACTACCTTGCCCCCTAATAAGGTTGATCCACTCTATATATTCACATGCATTTAATATACCCTTAGGGGGGCCTTGTAATAGTCCTTTCAATACTACCGTTACTTGTGCTTTGCACTAATGGAATATTTAAATAGACGGCGGGTTGCGTGTAATTCGTTCATGACTTAGGAAATAATTACATAGAATCATCACATGTTTGACAAAGCAACAACCCAGAAAGAATCTAGGGAGAGAAATACCATTATTAACTAAGCATTAATCTTTTATACTTAATGGTTACACCGACTAGCGTAGTTGTTATTTAGTATTATTAGCTAAAACCCAAACCCCCTCGACAAATATATGAATTACACTTGCTTTCCATAAACATAAAAATACTAAAAGAATCTTCTAAAAATCAACCATATAGATTTTGTTAGACCATGATCAAGCCTTCCCAACCTATTCTTCGAGTGAACGATAACACCCCCCCCGATTCTTGCCTATACTACAACTACAACGATTAGGTGCTCTGCCTAAAACTTTCGTGTAAAAGTCCCTACGAACGCACCGCCTCAAGTGTTTTGGCCGCCATGTGCCAGGGAATAGTTAGTTTTGATCATAGTTTTAGCTTAGATTCTACTCAGCATTGAATCCCTTCAAGGATGAAACTTTAATTCCGCACATTAAGCTTTCATGTATTCTATGTCATCTTTGTGTTTCGTTCGTAATACCCATTGACTATTCATTCTTCATCATTAGAACGTGACACCACCACTACCAGTCCTGTCCTACCAGATGCGCTACGCGTACGAGTTTAAGCCAAGAGCTCTAAAGCTACAAAATTTTTGGCCTTCTATGTTTACTCTCGCCTAGAAAGAATGAGCGATTCCTCAATTGCTTTCGCCGACCAACACCTAATGAGAACCAGTATAAATTCCCTGTAGTCCAATGATGGAGGTCGTCGATACCCTCTCGCCTCTCCCTTTCCTCACTTTGACAATGACTCGGATCATGAGGAAGTTCTTAATGAGTTAAGTGAGTATGAAAACACAGGAACACTACGTTGAGAAAGAATAATCAATAGTTTTGACGGGGATGACCTTCATTTTGAATTATTGATAGCTTTATGAAGTTCACTGCCTAACTCGACCCTCTCTACCAATGAATTATTATCTCGCTGTAAAGCCTATAAATACAATAATGGTAGATAGACTAGAGGGGACGAGAAAGAACCTAGTTGCCATTGTTAGGGATGTCTACGTGTTTGTCGAAAGTTTTACCTATATCACAAATTTTGTTGTGTTAGAAGGCATATGCGAATTCATTATGAGTGACATGGCTGAAGTCTTGATGGGCAAACCCTTTAGAAAACTCACTAAGCTTAATATGACGTCGCTAAGGGATTGGTCTCATTCACTAAGATCTTTGACACATACACATATAGGATGCCACGTACAATACCTAGGCTCAAGAACTTCAATTGGAGTAAAGTTCCACCATTTGTTAGAACTTAGCCAAAATGATTTGATGAATGGACTTAGGCACCCTTATGAAAAAAATAAGTTCATGTATAAAAACTGCTTAAACCTAGGTCCAGAATACCAAGTGAATGAAAGTATGAAGGAATGTCTTATTCGTGGGCACGTAAGCGTTCATGAAACAACGTAAGGACGTGTGACTTTGATTCTAGCTACAAGACTCTTTAATAAAGAAAAGCGCTTTTTGGGAGGCAACCCAATATACTTTTCTCGCAAATTAGGAGTGTCATGTATGTTTTGATTCTTTAAAGTTTGTTTTATTATGTTTGAACTATCTTGTAATCAGCTTTGTTTGTCTTTTAACCTCGTCTTAATTTCAATCAAAGGTATTTTGCAAATAATAAGTGTAGGGGAATTTATCCAGCTTTTGAGCCAAGTTCTAGCATGTTAAAATAAAATGTTAGATTAATTCGCGTCAGTTTCGAGTCATATGATTGAATTGTTAAAATCGTCAGGTTTTATGCAGCTATATGGACAGAAAGTTAACTTCATGGAATCAAGTGTCAGGGAAATTTTTCATCAAAAACAAAATTTCATTTTCACAGAGCGTAGGAGACGTGCTTCATGATTTACACGAGGACGCCATCACCACGACACATGTGACGGGTCACAACAACCCCTGACGGCGTCCATACTCCCAGGTCCAGAAAACTACAAAGTTTTTAATTATTGTTTGAAAATAAAACTTTGCGCCATAAGTAAAATATGTATTTCTTCTTGTTATAAAACCGCAAAACACTAATGATTATAACAATTCTCTCATCCTATCTATCGATTCGAACCCTAAATTCACATTGTATATTTGTCTATCGCATATTTTATGCTTGGTGTAGTTGTCTTTGTCCTTTGATAATCAGGTTATATATATTTGATGAGAAGACGCTTGGAAGGCTTAGGATGCTTTCATAGGATGATTACAAGGAGGACGATTTGAACCATTAACAAATGGTTTCTTCTGTTCTTATTAAGCAACCAGGGAATACTAGTTTCTTTTCCTTTTTTTCTTTTCCCTTATCGTTCTAGCGGGACTTCTAGTAGAACATTTGGGACTAATTTACAACTGTAAGTTGTAGGAGGGGAAAATAAGCCTTAGAAACTATTCTTTCATTTGTCATTTGCTTTGTCCTTAAAATGATGGGTAATATATCAAAACATAGCATAAGAGGTAAATTTTACCTAAATTTAAATTTTTTTATGACACATACCGACGAAAACCAAGTATTAATAGCGTCTCATGGATAGGAATTTATATTACTAGCACAAAAAAAACCCTCAAATTCCACCCTTACAATGTGAGGTTCGCCCTTAGATATTATACCTTTAGCTTGTTCGAGTTAAGGAGTGAGCAATCATGTGTGTCTATTCTGTCAGTACAGATGTGTATGCGTGGTTTTGTTACCTTTTCTGGAACATTGGTATCGGTTACTTTAGGATTATGAGAGTATACCGGTAGCATATTAAATTCTAGAACTTGTTATTGTGATGCATCTCGAGACCAGCTAGTAAAAGTGTAAGGATTTTGCGATGATAAGAGGCATAGGGATTAACACATGTTTTAAACGTGTAGCTTGGTATTAAGATCACACCGATCATATAACTATCCCACACCCTTGCCATGCATTCATTTTTAGTACAGGATACCCTAGTATAACCCTCCGAGCCTATCCTTTTTCACGGTTCTCGTAATTTTCTAGTGGATTCCAGATTATTAATGAAGAGCATTGTCACCCTTTAAACCGATCGTTACACCCAAAAAGCTTTAGCCTACCTTGTATGTACTCATTTTTAGTACATTATTGTGTTTAACCCAAGTTAATTATTTGAGTACACGGTTGCTAAGTCCTTATCCTTGTAAATACAGTTTTGGGATGATTGGGATTCATGGTAGTATTTATTTCGCGGAAGAATGGGGAAGAAAAGTTAAGTCAATACCCCCATATGTTTGTCAAATGATCTCCATGTTATTTTGATCCACCTCAATACGGGTCATTAGTTAGATTGTAAATATCAAGCATGTAAAAGCTCAAGTGTAGGGGTACGTATTATAAACCCCATGTGATGTATTATGTTATTCAACAAAAAAATGAGAAAAGAAAAAGAAAGAGATTGATGTAGAGTTGTGTAGAGTTTGTATATCTTCGTCCGAGTCTTGGCTTAGCAACCAAACCAAAGTGTATTCGTGTAAATAATTAGCTAACCCTTCCACTCCAAATTCACCCAAAGTCACCACCCAAATGTATCCCATCCGTTTCCGTTTCCATTATATGTTATCTTACACCTACACCCCACAACCCTTTAAAAGACCTCTTAGATAGTAATGAATAATACTTGCACCTAGCGGTGGAGGTTTGATCCTTTACCAAGCCTATGGTAATTTATATGCTATGACAGGTAATGAGTGTGATTTTCCGTTTCCCTCATATGTTATAATTCATTATACACCCGAGTAAACGAGAGAATCCCAAACACTTATGTGAGGTGCTAGTATATACTTTCTGTGCTTTTAATTACGAAGTTTAGAAGGTTGTGTGGTAGAATATTTTTAAATAGTAAGTAAAATGACCCCTCATATTGTTATTGTCTAGATAGAAAAGCCCATTTGCTTGAGGACAAGCAAATCCCAAGTGTAGGGGTATTTGATGAGGTGTCATTTTATACACTTTTTTGGGGTCGTTTAACCCCCAAAATCATGTGTTTATGCCCAAAATAGGTACTTAATCATTCCTTTTCAGGTATTTCTCATTTGGAAGACATTTGGATGAATTACACGTGACTTGGGCTCATTTGGAGAAGAAACGGACGAGATTACGGACCAACACCAAGACTCTTAAAGATTTGTGCTCACATATCCTAGAGACGGCATCATAAGCTATACCAGACGCCGTCACAACTCATCAAGTGACGGCGTCACACATTTCAAAACGGCATCAGCTCGCACTGACTTGAACGTAGATCTAGAAGATTTATTTTACGACGGCGTCACGACTAAAACGCGACGCCGTCGCGTCAATTTTCTTATATATACAAACTCGAATTTAGGGTTTTCAGTGTGTAACTTTAGAATAAAAAGAGCGTACAGACCATAGTTCGTTTAGCAACTGTAGGAGACAATTTCAGGGCCTAAAAACCCTATTTTACTTCTTCCAGTTCATGTTTTAGTCAAGTAAGGTTTACTTCATCATTCAATATGTCTATGTGTTGTTTGATCTATTATTCTTGCTTTATCTTTAACATGCTTGGCTAAACCTATTATTGTGTTTATTTATGATTGTATGAAACCTAGAATATAGATCTTAGTGATGTTGCTTCTTGTAATGGATGTGCACGTTAGGTCTTAGAAAACCAGCTTTCTGTCAATAATCGTTGTTGATATGTCTAGGAAAATGTGATTGTTTAAAAAGGATACCATCGGGTAACAGTCTTCATACTACCTTGCCCCCTAATATGGTTGATTCACTTTTAATATATTTCACATGCACTTAGTATACCCTTAAAGGCCTTGTAATAGTCTTCATACTACCTTACATGTGCGTTGCCTTAACGGAATACTAAGTAGACGGCGGGTTCGTGTAATTCGTTCATGACTTAGAAAATAATTACACAGATCATCATAAGTGTGACAAAGCAACAACACTAGGAGAAATAATCTAGGGAGTAATACATGATTAAATAAATACACTCTTTTATTATATTGTTATCACCATTAGTTTAAATTATTATTTAGTTTAATAGCTAAAACCAACCCACCTCTCCAATTATATGATTTACCTCCTTTCCATAAAATATAAAAATACAAAAATAATCTTCCCTCAACCCTTAAAATTCTGTTAGACTGTGATCAAGCCTTCCCAACCTATTCCTCGAGTGAACGATAACAACCCCCGAGTCTTTCCTATACTACTACTACAACGATTAGGTGCTCTGCCTAGGGAGTTGTAAAACTTCATGTAGAAGTCTAACGACGACCGCATCAAGTTTTTGGCACTGCCGCCTGGGGAATAGTTAGGTTTTGATCATAGTTTAGCTTAGTTCTACTTGCTTGAATCCTTTCAAGTAAGAATTTAATTTCCGCATATTAGCCTTCTTGTAGTCTATCTTTTCTTTGTGTTACGGTCAAGAAGCCGATTTCAAACGACAACAAGGTGAGATGACCAACAAAATAGATACTGTGTTGAAAGCCATCACCGATCAAATAGCGGGCACATTACCTAGTGATACGGTCAAGAGCCTGAAACTAGGGACTCATCCAGTTTTGTCTGCTCGTTCTTACCCAACAATGGACCCGCAATGCTCAACACAAATTCACAGTTCAATCAACGCCATCACAATCCACCCCAAGCAACAAAGTGATTCCCATGACAGAACTGAAGAGAATAAGGAAGAAGAGAGAGACAGCTCGGAAAACCATCCCGACTCTCCTACACCACCCGATCCATCAATTTCATTCATCACTGAAAAAGTCCTCAAATTCGTTTCACTCTTTGAATTGCTCGGATTGGTTCCCCCATCACCCAACGTTGAACTCGTTTGCACCAAAGAGGAAGATGGCGACGTAATGTTTATCGAGATAATCTAAAAGGATGATAGTTCCCACAAGGAGGAACCCAAAGCAGGAGTGCAAGAAGTAGAGTATTTTGACATATTCCCGACTAGGAGTGAACTCGCGTATCACAAATATCTCATGTGTGGCCTAATCCCTTCAATATTTCTACGAAACCCCATCATTATAGAAGGATGCCCATCGAACCTCAAGATACCATGAAACATTGGGCATGTACATATACCTTGACTCCCCCTTAATATCATGACCCGAATGACGTATAATTGGATCATGAGAAGAAAACTCAACCCTAGGGAAAATGCGAACGGAGGAATTAGTAATTTCACAAGAAGGATTAAAGGGATGCATGTCTTCGTAGGAAACTTCACCTATGTCGTAGACTTCATGATTGTCGAGGATATTAGTTCAATCATAGACCCTAGGTTATCGCAAGTAGTACTAGGGAGACCTTTCATTGAAATATCCAACTATGACTCACGACCTACCCGAAGGAGTAGTTAGGTTCGCCAACGGAGACGATGAAGTTGCCTATAAAATGCCCCATAAGATAGAACAGTACAACTCGTTGTCAAACCTTGAAAAGGAACACACAAAATCGGTCTATCTTAGGAACGAGGAGGACAAAAGAAGAGGAGTTGACTATGTAATGAGTAAGATATTAGGGTTCTACAAGGAATGTTTAGAGTTAGGCCCTGAGTATGTAACTGGATTGGATGATGAAGGAGAAGTCACGTAAGGAAGTGTGACTTCGAGTCTAGCTACAAGACTCGTTAATAAAGAAAAGCGCTTCTTGGGAGGCAACCCAATTTACTTTTCCCGCAATTAGGAGTGTCATGTGTGTTTTAATTCTTTATAGTTTGTTTTATTATGTTTGAACTATCTTGTAATCATGCTTTGTTTGTCTTTAACCTCGTCTTAATTTCAATCAAAGGTATTTTGCAAATAATAAGTGTAGGGGAATTTATCCGGCTTTTGAGCCAAGTTCAAGCATGTTAAATAAATTGTTTAGATTAATTCGCGTCAGTTTCGAGTCATATGATTGAATTGTTAAAATCTCAGGTTTTATGCAGCTATTTGTACATGAATTAACTTATGGAATCAAGTGCAGGAAATTTTTCATCAAAAACAAAAATTTCATTTTCACAGAACGTGGAGACGGCGTCACGATTTACACGCGACGCCGTCACCACGACACCTGTGACGGGGTCACAACAACCCTGACGGCGTCATACGCCCAGGTCCAGAAAACTCAAAGTTTTTAATTATTTTTGAAAATAAAACTTGCACAACATTTAAAATATGTATTCTTCTGTTGTAAACCTGCAAAACCTAATGAGTTTAACAATTCTCTCATCCTATCTATCGAGTCGAACCCTAAATTCACATTGTATATATGTCTATCGCACATTTTATGCTTGGTGTAGTTGTCTTTGTCTTTGATTACATGTTATATTTGATGAGAAGAAGCTTGGAAGTTCTTAGGAAGTTTCATTGGATGATTCTTGGAGGACGATTTAACCAGTTATCACATGTTTCTTCTCCATTATTGAGCAAACCAGGGGAGTACTAGTTTCTTTTCCTTGTTTTCTTTTCCCTTTATTCGTTCTTACGGGTACTTCTAGAGAACATTGGGGACAATGTTCAACTTAAGTGTAGGGGGAAATAAGCCTTAGAAACTATTCTTTCATTTGTCATTTGCTTTGTTCCTTAAAATGATGGGTAATATATCAAAACATAGCATAAGAGGTGATTTTTACCCAAATTTAATTTTTTTTATGACACATACCGACGAAAACCAAGTATTAATAGCGTCTCATGGATAGGAATTTATATTACTAGCACAAAAACCCTCAAATTCCACCCCCACAATGTGAGGTTCGCCCTTAGATATTATACCTTTAGCTTGTTCGAGTTAAGGAGTGAGCAATCATGTGTGTCTATTCTGTCGTTACGGATGTGTATGCGTGGTTTTGTCGCCTTTTCTGGAACATTGGTATCGGTTACTTTAGGATTATGAGAGTGTACCGGTAGCATATTAAATTCTAGAACTTGTTATTGTGATGCATCCCGAGACCGCATAGTAAGTATTAGGATTTGCTTGATAAGAGGCATTAGGATTAACCCATGTTTTAAACCTGTAATTGTTATGATGGTCACACCGATCATATAACTATCCTACACCCTTGCCATGCACTCATTTTTAGTGCAGGATACCCCTAGTACAACCCTCCGAGCCTATCCTTTTTCACGGTTCTCGTAATTTTCTGGTGGATTCCAGATTATTAATGAAGAGCATTGTCACCCTTTAAACCAATCGTTACACCCAAAAAGCCTTAGCCTACCTTGTATGTACTCACTTTTAGTACATTATTGTGATAACCCAAGTTAATTATTTGAGTACACGGTTGCTAAGTCCTTATCCTTGTAAATACAGTTTTGGGACGATTGAGATTCATGGTAGTATTTATTTCGCGGAAGAATGGGGAAGAAAAGTTAAGTCAATACCCCCATATGTTTGTCAAATGATCTCCATGTTATTTTGATCCACCTCAAATCGGGTCATTAGTTAGATTGTAAATATCGAGCATGTAAAAGCTCAAGTGTAGGGGTACGTATTATAAACCCCATGTGATGTATTATGTTATTTAATCAAAAAAATGAGAAAAGAAAAAGAAAGAGATTGATGTAGAGTTGTGTAGAGTTTGTAGATCTTCGTCCGAGTCTTGGCTTAGCAACCAACCCAAAGTGTATTCGTGTAAATAATTAGCTAACCCTTCCACTCCAAATTCACCCAAAGCCACCCAAATGTATCCCATCCGTTTCCATTTCCATTATATGTTATCTTACACCTACACCCCACAACCCTTTATAAAAGACCTCTTAGATAGTAATGAATAATACTTGCACCTAGCGGTGGAGGTTTGATCCTTTACCAAGCCTATGGTAATTTATATGCTATGACAGGTAATGAGTGTTGATTTTCTGTTTCCCCCATATGTTATAATTTATTATACAACCGAGTGAAAGAGAGAATCCCCAAACACTTATGTGAGGTGCTAGTGTATACTTTCCGTGCTATTAATTACAAGGTCTAGAAGGTTGTGTTGTAAAATATTTTTAAAGAGTAGGTAAAATGACCCCTCATATTGTTATTGTCTAGGTAGAAAAGCCCATTTGCTTGAGGACAAGCAAATCCCAAGTGTAGGGGTATTTGATGAGGTGTCATTTTATACACTTTTTCGGGGTCGTTTAACCTCTTTGTAGGATCCCGTTATCACTTCATAACATACAATCGATCACGAAATCGAACTAGAAATGAGAAAGAGAGATGAGTTGTTTTAGAGAGAGAAACTAGTGAGAGGTTATGTGCTTAGATTTTGTGCTTATTTTTTTTGTTCGTGAGTTTTTCTTCCAAAAATGCATCATTTTTTCTCTTGTTTTTCTAAGCTTAAATTACACACTAAAGAACACTACAAGGAAGCTTGATCTAGTTATCTTTGGATAAGATGGTGTGTGTTTAGATTCATAGAAAAATCTCTTAGTTTTGTGTCTTTTGTGTTCATGAGCTTTATAAAGGTCAAAATCTTGATTTTAATTCTTTCGGCTTAAAAACTTTAAAGTTGTCATTTTTCTTGTCCCTATAGGCTTAGTAACACTTTTGGTACAAAAAAATTCCGAAAACAATCGTCAAAAATGTGTGCTTTTGAGTTTTGAAAAAGTGGGTTTTCGTGCAAACCGAATCTAGTCATCTGAGTTGAAACCGATCTAGTCATCTTAGTTGAAACCGATCTAGTCATCTCAGTTGAAACCGATCTAGTCATCTCATAATCGATCTAGTCATCTCAGTTGAAACCGAACTAGTCACTTCTAGTGCAAACCGATCTAGTCATTTCAGTGGAAACTGAACTAGTCACTTCAAGTGCAAACCGATCTAGTCATTTCAGTGGAAACCGAACTAGTCACTTCCAGTGCAAACCGATCTAGATCACACAGTGGAAACCGAACTAGTCACTTTCTTTGAGAACCGAACTAGTTAATTTCAGTGTGAACCAAACTAGTCAAGTTTAAACGAAACCGAACAACTTAAATTTCTAAATTATACGGTTTATCTCATTGACTTATAAAATCCCGTAAAACATTAATTTGTTTTCCCGGTTTAGTCAAGAATTATAAAATCCCGTGTAGTTTCAAGAATTCAAATACTTAAAATACACCTTAATCAAACACAATTTCTTTCTACCACCGTTCGATTCGATAATAATCTTTTAACATACAAATTTCTCAATGACGACTCTTGCAGACAAAGCAATTCTTTTGGGTGCTGACAATCGTCCACCCATGTTGGAAAAAGATATGTATGATTCTTGGAAAAGCATAATGGAGCTATATATGATGAATAGACAACATGGAAGAATGATTCTTGAATCCGTTGAAAATGGTCCACTCATTTGGCCTTCAATTGAAGAAAATGGAGTGACAAGACCAAAGAAATATTCTGAGTTATTCGGCTACAAGAGCTATTCAAAGTTGAATTAGTATTACAAGGAAACAAATATCATTCTCCAAGGACTACCACCTGAGGTCTATGCATTGGTTAGCAATCATAGAGTCGCCAAGGAACTTTGGGCAAGAATTCAACTTCTCATGCAAGGAACTTCATTGACGAAACAAGAAAGAGACTATAAGATTTGTGATGAATTCGATAAGTTTGCTTATAAGAAAGGGGAAACACTACGTGAGTTCTACTTGAGATTTTCATTGCTACTCAATGACATGAACATCTACAATATGAAACTGGAACAATTTCAAGTGAACACCAAG
The DNA here is from genome assembly GCA_026074375.1 of Tanacetum coccineum. Taxonomy (NCBI): domain Eukaryota; kingdom Viridiplantae; phylum Streptophyta; class Magnoliopsida; order Asterales; family Asteraceae; genus Tanacetum; species Tanacetum coccineum. Next base: position 6,703 of record BQNB010019528.1, on the reverse strand, counting down.
TTTTTGAACACTCTTCCTCCTGAGTGGAGCAAATTTGTGACAGATGTCAAACTGGTTCGGGATTTGCATACAACTAACATTGATCAGCTTCATGCTTACTTGGGACAACATGAATTTCATGCAAATAAGGTTCGTTTAATGCATGAACGCAACTCAGATCCGCTTGCTTTGGTTGCAACCCATCAGATGACCCAGTCTCCTTATCAAACTCATCAAAACTCTTACCAAAACACTCAATTTCAACCACAAGTTTCACCATATCAGTCTCCACAGTATGGATCACCTTATCAGTCTCAACAATACTCAACTCATCAATCATCAACACCTCTCTTAATCACTTTATCATCTAATGATTATCAATCATCAGTTCACCACAACGTTTATTCTCCATCATCATCCATCCCTCAATTAAAATATGCTCCCACAGTTAACTAACAATCTGAATTTTCCCAACCAGACTCGGGTCTAATTGTTCTAGTGTTATAGAAAGGTGATGATCCCATTGATGCCATCAATCACATGATGTCTTTCTTGACTATCCGATGTCAACATCCCGCTTATCCCACTACCAATAACCATCTGAGGAACTCGTCAAACCCTAGGCAGCAAGCTATCATTAATAATGGAAAAGTAACCTTACAACTAATTCAGGGGAGACAAACTTCTTTAGTTGTGGGTACTTCAAGGACTTACACTCCAGGAGCAAGTGGAAGCATTTCTGAGAAACAAAGGACTGTTATCTGTTACAACTATAAAGGGGAAGGACACATGTCAAAAAAGGCACTAAACCAAAGAGGAAACGGGATGATTCTTGGTTTAAGGATAAAGTTTTGTTGGTACAAGCTCAAGCAAGTGGTCAAATTCTACATGAGGAGGAACTAGCATTTTTGGCAGATCCAGGAATTCCAGAAGCTCAAGCCACATAGACCTGTCCCTCAGACAAATAATGCTGCTATATCAACCTGATAGATTTGTGATGCATATAAATCCTATTGTGAGAACTCACACGCCAAAAGTTTGCTCTCATGGCGAATTTAACTCATTATGGTTCAGATGCTCGACTGAGCGTTAACACAATCATGGAATTAAATGGTGAATAATAAAAATGATAAATCAAGTTGAGCGTGAAATGTCGTCCTTCTGAACAGGTCGGACGTTGTAAACCACCAAAGACTAAAATAAACCAATGATAGCAATATTATATCCCTTATTCCAATATGTGATTGAATCACAATAGGCAGCTATTCAGAATTCTAACTCATCTGCACAACAAGATGAAGTGATATTATCTGTGATTAAACAACTGAAAAGTAGTTAATTGTACCAAGATAAATCTGGAAAATAAAAGTGTCAATAATACTTTAACTGCTGAGCTTGAAAGATATAAGGAACAAGTTAAAGTTTTGAAAGAAGGACAAAATGTTGATTTAAGGAGTAATAATAACGTTTCAGATTCAAGTGCACAGTCTGTAGAGATTGATCGTCTTAAACAAACTCTTTCTGAACATTTAAAAGAAAAGGAATCTTTAATGCAAACAGTTACTCTTCTGAAAAAATGACTTAAGAAAAAAGAACTAGGAACATCGATAGAGAGATTGTGTTAGAAAAGAAGATCAAACAGCTAGATAATATTATTTTTAAAAGAGATCAATCTGCACAAACTGTTCACATGTTGATGAAACCTTGGTTTTTCTATGATTATACCACTAAACAAGCTCAAGGTTTTCAAAATCCTTTCTATTGAAGAAAGCTCGGTAGTTAGAACCAAAGCTTTATGATGGTAATGTCATTAAGAATACAAGTGCTATTGTGATTCCTGACTCCGAATTAGACCCTAATGCTTTGCTGAAGTAGATCGTTTCAAAAATTGCTTTTTAAAACAAAAAGATCCTATGATGTTAGAAAAGAAAGTTAATACTACACCAGTCGATTATGTTGTCCTTAATCAACTTTCTCAAGATTTTGAAAAATGATTTGTTCCACAAACTGAATTATCTGTTGAACAAGCCTTTTGGTCTCAGAATTCTGTGAATTCTCTAGAACCCACTCTTTCTAGTAGACCCACCAAAGTTGAGGTTCCAAAAGAACTTCCTAAAGTCAGCATGGTTAATACGAGTTTGAAGAAACTTAAATACCATCTTGCTGGTTTTGACGTGGTTGTCAAAGAAAGAACCACACCCACAGCCATCACTGAGGGCTCATGGGGGTTCGAACATACAAAAGCTTGTTTTAGGGATGAAATAATTCCATTTGTAAAAGCTCTGAAGGACTTATTTAATACATTCAATCAATATTGTCGATGAACTTTTCAGAAGTATCCAAAAGTATTTCAACAAATGAACAGGCTGTGGAACAACATCGTTTAGAGTCAAAAACATTTGAAGTTAAAATGAATCAAGTTTTGAACAAAAACGAACGACTCTTGGAACAAGTCATTAACAAAGATATTGTGAACATAATTATGAATTCTTCTGTGGATAATGTCTCTGTGAATGTGCATGAATGTGAAAAGTGTCTAAAACTTGAGACTGAGCTTCTCAACAAAAAGGATTTCGTTGAAAAAGAGATTTATGATAAACTGTTCAAAAGTTTTACCACTCTTGAAAAACATTGCATCTCTTTAGAAGTTGATACTCAACTTAATCAGGAAATTTTTCAAAGGGACAATTCTGTTTCAAATCAAAGTGCTCCAAGTTTTGATCAATTGTTTGAATTAAATGAATTGAAAGCTCAGTCCCAAGAGAAAGACACGGTCATAAAGAAGTTGAAAGAGAGAATTAAATCTCTAAGTGAAAAATGAATAAGGAAAGATTAAAAATGACTTAGAGGAGATGAAACAAATAATTATTGAAATGGATCAAAGGAGTCGAGCTTATTGCTGAGAATGAGCATTTAAAACAGACCTATAAGCAACTTTATGACTCGATTAAACCAGCACGTATTCGATCAAAAGAACAATGTGATGATTTAATTAATCAAGTCAATCTAAAGTCTGTAGAAATCTCTGATTTAAATGCTAGTCTTCAGGAAAAAGTTTTGGAAATTACAGCTCTCAAGGATGACTTAAGGAAACTTAAAGGAAAAGCTCTAGTTGATAATGTTGTTACAAAACACACTATTGATCCAGAGATGCTTAAGATTGATGTGGAACCAATAACCCCTAAATTGTTGAATAAAAAGACAGCTCACTCTGCCTATATTAAGCACACTCAAGAAGAAGCTACAGTTCTTAGGGATCTAGTTGAACATGTTAAATCAAAATATCCACTAGATCATTCCTTAGAATCTGCCTGTAGGTATGCTAAACTAATTCAGGAGTTGCTTACACACATCAGTAAAACCTGCCCGAGTGTCAACAATACTGATGGAAATATGTGGCTGGACCCCAAAGAAAACAGGACGAAAAAGTAAGATTCACTAAGCACATCACATCCTTATGGTGGGGGGAACACAATCACAAAAACACCCTACATCAAACCTAGTTTCTAACAAACCTATGTTGTCTTCTACAGGAGTAAAACAGTCTACTAGTGCTAGCTGATCACGCTTCAGGCAATACAAAGAAAGATAAGATTTGGCAAACACCAAGTAGTACTCAAAAGAATAAAGTAGAAGCCCACCCTAGGAAAGTTGAATCTAGTTTGAAAAATAAAGAAACAGGTTGTTACCCTAAATAACTGCCATATGCAGCATTCCAAGCTAATGCTAATTTCTGAACTTAAATGCTGTTAAGTGTAATGGTTTGCATTCTTTCTGATAATCATGATTTGGTGTATTTCTTGATTTTATCAATAATGTGAATGCTCGTAACTGAATCTAAATCTTTTAAGCAAAGTTCAAAGGAAAAGTTGGAAACCAACATGGAAAGGTTTTTATAAAAATAATGGATACATCAGAGACCTACTGGGTCGACCTTCACTATAGTAGAAATGCATGCCATTAACTAGGATTACCACAACTACTGAAGTACCTCTTAGGTAAACCAACTGCTCTAGAAAATGAAACACCTAAGCCTGTTGTAACATTGGTTTACTCAAGGAAACCTAGGAAATCTAAAACTAATGTTCTTGTTAGTAAATCTAAGGTTCTTAAATCTGTATCTGCTAACAAAAAGGAACCCAGTCAATCTTGAGGATCCATAGTTTATGATGTTCCATCTTCCTCTCTTGATGACTACATGTCGTCCAAATTGTTCTCTGGTATTTAGACTCCGGCTGCTCCAAGCATATGATCGAAGATCTCATCTCCTCAACTCACCAATTTTTCGACATAAAAATTATAGGTACAGTCAAAATTCATAAATATCACGTGGCAAAGATATTAGGATATGGTGATTATCAGATTGGAAATGTTACGATCTTAAGGGTTTACTATGTGGAAGGACTTGGACACAACTTATTCTCTGTTGGGCAATTTTATGATTCGAACCTTGAAGTTGCTTTTCGTTAACACACTTGCTTCATTCAAAATTTAGAAGGTGTTGATCTATTAATCGGATCTCGAGACAACAATTTGTATACTCTGTCTCTTAGAGATATGATGACATCCTCTCCTATATGTCTCTTGTCAAAAGCCTCAAAGACTAAGTCCTGGCTATGGCACTGATGTCTGTCTCATCTAAACTTTGGTGCAATCAACCATTTAGCTAGACACGGCCTTGTTCGAGGTTTCCCTAAGCTAAAATTTGAAAAGGATCATCTGTGTTCTGCTTGTGCAATGGGGAAAAGCAAGAAGAACCCCCATAAACCTAAATCTGAAGACACCAACCAAGAAAAACTCTATCTTTTACACATGGATCTTTATGGACCAATGCGTATCGCAAGTGTTAATGGAAAGAAGTACATCCTCGTCATTGTTGATGATTACTCTCGATTTACATGGTTCAGTGCTTAGTCAAAAGATGAAGCTCCAATTTCATAATCAAAGTTCTTAAGATGATCAAGTGCGGCTATTCAGTACCTGTCCAATTCATCAGAACAGAAATGGAACAGAATTGTAATCAAACTTTGTGTGAATATTATGAGAAAGATTGGAATTTCTCATGCAACATCTGTTGCCTCGCTCCCAAAGCAAAAAGTGACATTGAAAGACGAATCGTAACGCTAATAAACTGCCCGCACGAATTGTTGATTTCTGCAAAAGCTTCGTTATGTTTATGGGTTAGACACGCGGTTGCTACCGCATGTTAACCCAAAATCGTTCATCGTACGTCATCGATACGGCAAAACACATATAGCTTTTACTTGAACAACCTCCCGACTTATTTATTTTTCCATGTATTTGGTGCACTCTGCTATCTGATAAATAATAGTGAGAACTTGGGTAACTTACAACCAAAAGCTGATATTGGTATTTTCATTGGCTATGCACCCACAAAGAAAGCATTTCGAATTTACAACCGACGTACCAGACGAATCATTAAGACAATTCATGTAGATTTTGATGAGCTGACTGTGAAGGCTTCTGAACACAGCAGTTCAGGACCCGCACTTTATGAAATGACTCCTGCAACAATCAGTTTAGGACTCGTGCCACCCTCCTCCTTCAACACCGTTTGTACCATCTTTAAAAATTGATTGGGATCTTTTGTTTCAACCGTTGTTTGATGAATTACTCACTCCTCCACCCTGGTGTTAGATTACCTGCCCCTAAATGTGTTGCATGCTTCCAATTCCATGAGTCGAAGCTCTAGTTTCCTGCTGTATTTAACCGGTTTACCTTCTTCAACACATGTTGACCAAAGATGGCACATCACCAAGAAACTCCTTAAACAACACTCTAAACTCAACCTCCTCATTCCATAACGATGTTGAAGAAGAATATCATGGAGATGAAGTTTTGCACATATGGATAATGATCCGTACTTTGGTATCCCAATTCCAGAAGTTCCTTCTGATCAATCTTCATCATCGGATATTAGTCACATAATTGTGTATCCTGTAGGAACCCGTTAACACTTCATAACATACAATCGATCACGAAATAAGAAAAGAGATAAAGAGATGAGTTGTTTTAGAGAGAGAAACTAGAGAGAGGTTAGAGAGAAAAGTGAAAAGATATTTTTTAGATATTTTGAACAACTAACTCTTTTCTAAATAGAAAAGAGTTTATATACCCCGTCGCGTTAAATGACACGCGGGATATTTAACTAGGACCCGGGCTCGGGTTTTGCTTGGGATTAAACCCGAAACATATACAATATTAGATTAACTATCGAGCCCGATTCCCGATATTATACTATTACAACATTAACTAATTAAATGATCGAGACTCGTACACGTAATGAACGAACTTCCAGTTCGGCTCAATATTTTGAGGCTAACAATCTCCCCCGAAGTGAGTTCATTGATGACACTCCTTCATGAGATAAATGAGATTGCTTTTGTCGTTAAGCTCATGTGGTCTTGGTCCATTCTTTTTGAGTTATTAGTTTTAGTTTGTTCTCATGCTTTGTGAACTTAACACCTTGTTCCTTCATGCTTTGCGATCGGCTAAGCCATCTTGCGATCTTGTGTCTTTGACCAACATGCTCATACTTTTGCATTATCTTGAAAGCTTTAAATCAGAGTTAGCGGAAGTCTTTGTCTTTAAATCTTGAGCTTTCTAGATAGTATGTCTTCGTAGATTGAGCATTTGAATGGGATTAAGGTTGCCGTTACCACCGTTTGACCTGCAGGTTTACGTTAGTGATAAACGAGAAAAT
>BQNB010019527.1:3396-66715 GCA_026074375.1 Tanacetum coccineum | reverse complement strand
TTATGGGTATTGTTATGACACTTTGTGTCTATACTTTACTTTATTGTATGCATTTTAGTATTCTTTATATAGACGTCATTGTGTTGTGTTGATATCCCTTCTCGTTATGCCTCGCATTTCCGCCTTGGCAGGGTGTGACACCATCCTCCATTTTCATTTGGCTTCATTATAAATATCCTTAAAAAATCGAGTTTAATTTACCAACTAACATTTACATTAAATTTATCAATTACCCATTCACATTTATTGAAAAAATTTAGTGATAATATATAGCTTAACTATAACTCAATTTTTTAACATACATCAATTTCTTTCAAGAAAAACTAGCTACATGGCTAACACAACCTTATGTGTTAATTGTGGATCATAAACTACGATTACCACTTCGTGTTCTGATACAAACCCCGTATGTCGATTCTACTTATGTCTGTATTGTGTGTTTAGTTATTGGAGGGATTCGCCAATGTGTGCAAGAGCAGTCGCTATCATACATGGACACTTGAGAAGAATCAATAATACTCAAGAAATATTGAATGTTCAGGCTAGTCAAGCTCGAAGACAGAAGTTTGTTTTATGCTGTAGCTGGTTATTTTTTGTTTTGTATGTTATCATGACTTAGAGTTGTTATGAATAAATTAATTTTCTTATGTTTTATGTTTTAAATAATTTTTATTACTTTTTATTTGTCTAATTACTTTTTTATTGTTAGCACTGTTTCCATTTGCATATTTAAAATTGATTTAATTGACTTGATTACATTTAACCTTTTGGAATCTTCTAGAGAAAGTCATCATTAGTTTTTTTTCTATATAAGCCACAACCTAACAATGAGATCTACTATACTAATCTCATATACCTAAACAACAAAACCTAACCTCCTAAAAATGGCAAATCTAAATCAACTAGCTATTGATTCGAAATCAAACATTGTAAGCGAACAAATCCTCTTGTTTGTGGAAATGGAGATGGCAAGAGAGTTGCGAATGACAAGGCAATTGACAGATCTTTGCCATGAAGTGACTAATGGAGTAAAAAAAGGTCGAGGTTATAGAAGAGGTCAAAGAAGTTGGTAGGTCAGCTTTAGGTTCAGACAGTTTGGCATATTTTAAGATACTACGTGATGAGGATCTAGATAAGGCATAAGACATCATGAAGCTAATCAAGGAAACCCAAGAGCATACTCATGAAAAGTATGCTTTTATTGCAAAGGTCAAAATCGACCGCAAGTGATGGGTCGGGGTTTAGGGTTAGACGGTGGGCATTAAATTGCTTTTGGGTTTGGGGTTAGACGGTGGTGATCTTTGTAATGGGTTAAGTTATTATCAATTAGTGTTTGTGATGTTTTCCTTATGTTCTAGGTCAATAATCTTGGTAGTGTAAGTACTCCTTTATGTTTTGGATGTTAATCTAGGTTATGGTGAAGGCTGTGTTTAGTATGGGATCAAGTGATGATCTTGTTTACTATGTAAGCTATGGTTCTGGTAACCTTTTTATTATTGAAATTAAGGACGTCGTTTAGTATGTATATTTGATGTTCATGCTTGTGATTTTAAGTAGACAAATAAAGTATGTTAAATTAGGTTGCATCATCTTGGTGTGTTGTTTCATTAGACAATCACCAAAATAACCCATTTGAGTAGTCAAATGATGTATGTTAAATTAGGTAGAAAGTTTTGGTGTCTTGTTTCATTACACAATCACCAAACCAACCCATTTGTTTACCATAGAAACTCGACACAAAATAACACATTGTAAACATCAATATTTTATAACAACTTAACAAATAAGCAAGTCGAAATGCTACCAAAGGAACACAAAGTGTCTAAAGTTTACCAAAAGAACACAACTAGATAAAATTTAACATACATTAGTCATTAGGTACATAAGCAATAACCAAAACAAACCAAACTAAACGATTTGTTTACATATGTGTTGTTTCATTAGACAATCACCAAAACAAACCATTTGTTTACATAAGCAAGTCTAAACAAAAAGAACACAAGTTGTCTAATGTTTACCAACAGAACACAACTACACAAATTACAAATATAAGTCCTAAATAGTCAGACTGACTAATGTTTACCAACAGAACATAATGTTACCAAGCCCAAAATGTTTAATGTTTAAAACCAACAACAATTGTCAGAGATACACAAACCATAGACCAGATACCAACTACCCTAGAGCAACATCTTGTATTTCTAGTAAAATTCAATCATCCGTTCATGATACGCCAAAGCAACATTGATGGAATCATCCCCCTCTAAAGGCAGATTATGTGACAACCTGTACAAAAATATGCAAACCTATAAACTACAATCACCATAAAGTCCACCTTGGAGTGGGACTTCATCCGCATATCGAAAACTGATTAAATAATTGGTTTTATCAATATTCTTTTTCTCAAACACCTTGGCCTCCTCCAGATAAAGTAGAATCTGAAACTCCCATATTTGCCTCAACTGCAGCCAAAAAAGACGGGTTTCTATTCCATCACAAGGCCCCCCAAGACTATCATAAAAAGTTACCACACCCGAACGAATGTGCAACTCCGCAAGGCACCAATGAAAATCCTTTTCGTTGACGGGAAAGTACACCTATATATTGGAACATAATGAATTATTCAATCCTTAAATATATATCAATTTAAGAGCATATAGGTTAAAAATAAAAACCTTTTCAACACTCTTTGCAAACCAGGGGACTTTGTACTTGACACCCTCAGCATAATAAATAGTAAACTCACATCAAAGAAGCATATCGCTCAGATATGGACTTTCCATTGCCAGTCATCATTGGCCTGCCTGAAGTGCCACAAATACTCAATCCAAATCTCTAGATGCTGTCATTACAAAATAGAAATATGATCAACGTTAGATAGGATAAATCTGAATAGAGTTAATACATTGATTTTCAACTAGTCAAAAATACTTGCATCATCTGATATCCAACCTCTTTTACTGTGGCTTCCGCCCACTAATTTTCCCCGAATTTCATTTGAATAAAATGACTATCTTCCAGCCATGGAAAAGTCCACCGCATCTCCATCTTCTTTCTATCACGAAATAACGACATAATTTCTTTAGGCACACTCACTGTTTTTTTGGTGCATTTGGGGAACGAGTAAGATCATGAATAATTGGAACCAATAAATATTATTATAAAAAAACATAAAATACATATCCCAACCTATCCAAGTATGGGTCAAATTAGGTGAACTTTTTATTTGTACTGGTTTTGATTGTGTGATTGGGTGAAAATATACACTAATGTTTTTGATTATCAAAGCAAGTTAAATAAGTTTATAATTAAGTTTTCTATCAGGTGCTTAAATGTTACTGGATAGTATCTCATGGACAGTTTAACTAAATAAATATACAAGTATATTTATTTACTCAAATTTTAGGATATCTATCAAGTTATCTAAACATGTTAACTAAGTTTTCTATCAAGTGCTTAACATACCTCTTTCCACGGAAATAGTGGGATTTCATTTCCATCCGGTCCAAAAACACTTTTGATGACTTTATTTGATTTTTTCTTATTGTTATTACGACGCCTTTTCTTGCATTTAACTTTAGTGGTCGGCTGTTGCACAACATAAGGGGATAGGCAAGCCTTACTGAGTTTCTTCTCACGTTGAAAAGGAACGACTATAGATGACATCAAATAACATCTATTTTATAGCATTATTTATCCTAGCTAAATTGCTCATTCTATATTATTTTATGCATAAATTGGTACTTAATTGCTTATATATGTTATTTGCAGTAAATATGGAGCAATTGGTAAAGATTAACTAAAAGGCACGCATTTTGGAGCTTAAACGAAGAAATCTCAAAGATTGCTAATCTGACATCTAATACGCCGTATCCATCAAGGAAGATATGGCGTATATGTGCCTTGACTTCACAAGCAACCACGCAGATTTGAAGATTAATACACCGTATCCATGAAGACTCATACGCCGTATTCACTGGCGGTTCATGGATGATTCTGGATGATATTTACCGTGGTCCCCACTCCAAGAAAACCCCAATACGCCGTATTGAACTTATCCAATACAGCGTATCGACTTAATTCTAGAGGCTATAAATACCGAACCCTAAAGACGAATTTTAGTGTGAAAAAAATATACCGAAGACTGAGAAAAAAGCATTAACCACCAGGTTCGAATTTTAGAAGAGAAGAGAAGCTAAGAAGGTCTCACAACGTCCTTCAATCCATAGAAAAACTCTTGTAAATTCTTATACTCTAAATACGCGTTCGGTTTTTGGTATCTTTTATTAACTTGGTTAGTTTACCTTAATCGTTCGTCTATGACATTTGTATTCGTTACAATTGTTATTGGCTAATACCTTTAGGTATTAGCCATGTTTATGATAATTTAATGTTTGGTTTATGTTTATTCTGATTGCTTCTTGTAAGTTGTGTGTTGTTTTATGTTTATCAATTTATACTCGTTTATGTGCTTAAGTATGCGACCTATCATTCAACTGGATCTGGTTATACCATGAACGTTAGCTAGATACTGGGATAGCTCTCTATATTGCAATTTATATATCTAGAGCAATAGGATCACAAATATTGACATGTCTTTGCCTCTGGTTTAGTGAACAAGTTGGACTAGCATATGACCTAGGATCAACAAATAACGTTCTGATTCCTTAGATAAAGATCTAGATAGTGGACTACTAGTATATAAAGAGCCGTTAAGTAGTAAGTTAGTAAAGTCTCAATGAGCTAGGATTCAATAAGATCACCATTATTGTTTTCTAAGATAGATTATAATCAACCACGATTGCTTTATGCAGATGTGGTTAATTGTGACATAATTATCATGTCTAGGTTTTATGAAAAGTACCGCCTAAATCTAGGAATGATATATCAACAACGAGATAAGACAATCATTGCACTTATAATATAAAACTTGCATTTTATTAGATTATATATAGTTAATACGTTTTTCTTATAATAGGGTAAGCCGCTTCTCTATCTTCTAAATATCACCTTGTGTGTGTTAATCGCCCAATCTCAGTCTAGGTAAACCAAAACTCATGCCAGTCTCTTAGGCTGAAAACCTCCTTTTGCCAGTTAGGGTAGGTTTGACTAGTATAACATAGAAAAAAATTAGAATAACTTAGATAACTAAAATACTGATAGAATTAGGAGTTAACTCTCTCGCTCTTAGTGATCGACACCCTACTTACCAACGAAACTATGATTGATCGGGTACACTGCCCGTTAGTGTTGTTTTAGATATAGTCGGCAAAATATAAATAGTAAAACTTGATAATAAATAATACCTACGCACAACGACACATCAAATTTTTGGCGCCGTTGCCGGGGAGTGAATTATTTGATTCTTATCTTTATTAGCATTTTAGTTTAGATCTAACAAAACTTAGATTAGTGTAAAATTTTGTACAATTCTGTATGTTATTTGTTTAGTTAGTGGATTAATTTGCATTGTATACTTTTGCATATTTATTTGTTTTTCTGAATTATTTTTCTTTTCTGTAATTGTACTGGTCAAATAACCGATACGGCGTATTCACTACATTGAATACAGCGTATCATCTTTTCATAACCAATATAGCGTATTCTGTTCAACAGATCAATACGGCGTATTCAGTCAATTCAATACGGCGTATTCAGTCAATTGAATATGGCGTATCGATCATCTGATACAGTAGCGTATTGTATTTTTCGTATCCCGTTCTCGTTTATAGTTTTATGTGTTTTCTCTCTTCCGAGCCTATCCTACTGATTGTTTATCCTCTATTTCAGGAGTGCATGGCCAGGAGTTTAACCAAGGAGCTCTTTACGCCTTTTAAAGAACCGAAACGAGTATTTTGATTCAACAAGGAAGCTTTTCAAGACAACGAGTCTTGATTGTTCGAGTTCACCAAAATTCAATTTATTTTCTAATCCCAAGAATCAGAGTGAAGAAGAAGTTACAAAAGCAATGAGGGAACCAACTATGGAAAAATACATGATGAAGACCCGAGATGACTATGGATCGGGTATTGATGGGCCTAAGATTGATAAAAAGGCCCACTTTGAGTTGAATGGTCAATTTCTCAAGGAATTTCGTGATAATACTTTTAGTGGATCAGATAATGATGATGCTAACGAACACATTGAGAAAGTTCTTGAGATTGTTGACCTATTTCATATACCTAATGTGACTCAAGATCAAATAATGCTTCGAGTTTTACCTTTGTCGCTTACTAAAGCTGCAAGTTGATGGATAAGGAATGAACCAGCTGGTTCAATTGATACTTGGGAAACTCTTATGAAGAAATTTTTGAGCAAATACTGTCCACGTGCCTGAACTGCTAAAAAGATGGAGGAAAACAATAACTTTCAACAAGAGCATGACGAGACTCTTTACCAAGCTTGGGAACACTTCAAAGAACTATTATTGAGATGTCCTCAACATTATTTAACGAATATGCAGGAAGTGATCTTGTTTTACAAAGGATTGGATGTACCTACTAGACAAATTCTTGATTCCAAGGGTGTCATACCATCTATGAAGGCTGCTGATGCTAAGAAAGCCATCCACGATATGGCTGATCATTCTTAAAAATGGCATAATGGAATGTCTACTAGGACTAGAGGTACTGATACTTCTGATGGATTAGCTGTTACAAGCTCGACTAATAACATTGGATAGAAATTAAGAAATGAATGAAAGAGTGTATGCTCTGTGACTATTTCGATTTTCAAGGTCAATATTAAACCGACCCATTTCTTTTTTTTTTACTTCTGAGTTAAAACTATGCGTTTTACTTTTACACGAATTAGTGAAATTACTCGTTCTAACTATACGTGAGCCGTGCTTAGGAATTTTAAAAGTTAAAATTTCTATATTATGCCGTGGGGATCCATAATTTTTATTTTTATAGATTTTGATTTTCCCGCGTTTCTACCGAACTTTGCTAAAACTATACATTTTTACCTTACCTTTTATTCTTTTTAACCTTCAGTTTTACTTCTACATAATAATAATACATTAGCAAAAAAATAAAAAATAATATAAAACTAGCCTAACACCTCCTATGTTGCCGCCCCCTACTAAACCTAAACCCACACTCAAGAAAACACAATAGTAACATAACAAGAAAATAAAATCCTCTCCCTCCCTCTCTTGCTCTTGCCTGCGTCGAACCCACCACAATCACCACCATCATTAAAAATCTTTCCCTCCTATTTTTATTACTACAATATCTACACAATTGGCTCATGCAAGGTTTTGATCAAGGGTTTTGATTTTAAGGGTTTTTTATTGGAATATTAGGCAAGGCTGATAAAGGAGTTATATACATTGGTTATAAGAAGATTTAGGGTGTTTGGAAAGCTTTTGGAAAATTGTGTTTGTGTGTTTTGGATTTTCGTCTGAACCTCATGACCAAGAGGGGTACGACGTTCTTAATTTTTCTAAGCATACCTAGTTGATTTTGTAAGTTTTGAAACCCTATTTGATATATATATCTTTCAATACTTTTACACATTGATTTTATTTTTATTATGAATTGATAGTGAGAAATCACATATTCTTTATTATACCAAAATGGCCTCATAAATGATTCATAATGTGCAAAATATACTTGTATTATGTGTATTTTGGTTGTTTTTGTGAAAGTAGGTTACGCATAATGCTAAACCACAAGAAAAACGGTCAAAACCGGGACAAACACGGACAAGAGAACTGAAGAGTACAAAAGACCGGAAGATTTGTTATCTAATGGTCAACAAATTCAACATTTGGTCAATCACTGTGTCAACCACAAAAAGACAAAACCTCAAATACCTAAATAACCTTAAATGTAAACCTAATTTCACCATAATCTCTAAACCCTAACACCGTTACTCTTGTATAGCTTAAGAGATAACTGTCTTATCTCCTTATAATAAAACAAGCCCTTTTCACCCGGCCCAATTCCATTTTCTTTTATCCCGGTCCCAAAGTCAAACCCTCACCACGCCTGTGTCAAAGAAAATATAAAAAGAAAGAGGGCGGCGGGAAAATTTTGTTTGTTACTATTCATTGTCCTCCTCCGATATACCGCCGTCAAAATATGGGTAAAATCCAAATTTAAGGACGTGGCTCAATCAATCAAGTGACAAGTACGATGTGCAGAGTTTATACGTCATTGAGAGCTCTTATTGGTCCTAAAGAGCACACAAGGAAGGGACACGCGGCAATTAAGAACCACACCATTGATTGAGATTTTTGCACTATATCTAGTGCAAAAGTAAGCACATAGATTCTGACACACGGAATGGCCACGTTGGCAATTCCGTTTTTTTTTTTGGGTGTGCTCATCAAAATCAATATCCAAACTTTTGAGAAAATGGAATCCAATATTTATAGATGACAAAGGACAAGATCAAGGGAGCGTCTAACTGACTTGGAGACCTAGAAGCTTCCTTATCCTGCTATAAATACAAGGGCATCCTTACTCACAAGAGGAATCGAGCTTTATTAGGAGTAGTGTAAATTAGCTTATAGCTTATTGTATTTTCTAGCTTATAATCGTTCAATCCTTGTAATTTTCATTTAAAAGCTTTATAATATGTTATTAATAATAAAATTTTGCATTTCAGCTTATAAGTCTTAAGATTTTAATCTATTCTAAACTACAAATTTGTAAAATGGTTTGAATAAGCTTCTACTGTTTAATAAGCTCTCAAGAAGCTGTCAACTCTACTCTCAATATGGTTTTATCAACTCACAAGCTCTCAAAAGCTTAGTTGAGCTTATCATACTCAAATCTCACAATCAATATTACCAAAGCTTATTAATGGAAGGGAAGTCAATTAAGGAAGGACTTCCAGGACCCTACCAGCTTATCACTTGATAAGTTAGAGTTTGTTGATAGCTCTTAGAGCATTTGATAGCCTTGTTTGTGCAAAGGTTATGTAAGTTCTCAATTTAACATTTCTGTCTTTAATACTTAGCTTAAACTTGCATTTTAGTTTAATTGTGCTTATAGCTTGCTTATTTCTGTTTTATTTTGTTTATGAATGCTTATTGTGGTGATTATATGCTTATTGTGTTAAAACTTAAGTATTAATTCTTAGTTTAAATATTTATGTCTTAAAATCAGCAAAATACCAAAAAAATTAGCTTAGTAGGTAAAAGTGGTTTTTAGCTTTTCAAATTAGGTTTACAAGTAGCTTATAGGTTACTCTACATTAGTTTAAACTTGTTTTTCAATAATTAGCTCATTTTATATCTGTTTTTAGCCTTAAAAATCTGCATTGTTCATTTTCAAAACCAAAAGTTACCAAGTGTTCTAAGTACAATAGGTTGTTTTCAAGCCACTTTTTCATTGAGTAATTGAATTTCAAAATGTTTTGTAAAAGTTGTTTCATATAGATTTTTGGCCAAGGTTTAAAGTAATATAGGCTAGATTATCATAAGGATCTATTTGTGGGCTTAAAAATAAGCTTAATGATTTTTAACCTTGTTAGATTCTGTTTGGGATGGTAGGATTTAGCTTAATGCCTTATTTAGATTTCTACTTATAGCCTTTAGTTTTTGCTTAATTGTCTGTTCAGATTAATCTTATTAGATTAATATTTATTTCATTTCATAGCTTAAAAAGGTTAAGTGATTAGCTTATTGCATCTTTGCTTAAAAATAAAAAACATAGTTAAGTTAGAATAAGTAGCTTTTTTATCAGGCTTTTTCTTTGTTTATTTGATTTTCAAAATGCTTTTTGAAAGTTGTTTTAAGTAGTATTATAGGTATACGTTTTAGGGTAATAAGACAAAAATCCATAAAGATCTTTTAGCTTATTGAAAAATAAGCTCAAAGGTGCCTTAAGGGGCTGTTTGGTTAACAGTTTACACCATAAGTGCTTATTTCTTTATTTTAGCTTATCTGCTTATTGTAATTGCTTGTTTAGGTTTAGTTTAGCTATTTAGGTTAGTATAAGCCCATTTGAGCTTATTTGGTTTTGCCATAAGCTTATTTAAGCTTATTTGCTTTCTAGTGTGAATTTCAAGTGAATTTAAGCCTTTTTAGCTTTTCTATCTATCTAGCTTAACATTTGTGCTTATTTTTGTACTTATGTGCTTTTTAGACATAGCTTATTGTCTGTTTTAGCTTATTTGTCATTTTTATTTGCTTATTCTCCTTAAAAAAATACAAACAGTTAGTTTTTTTAGGACTTAGAGCATTTTAGCTTATTTTTGTATTACTTAGCTTATTTCTGTGCTTATTTGAGGTTTATAAAAAAGGTTGCTTTGTAAAAAGTGCTTATTTTTAAGTTTTCTAAAAAGTTTTTAAAAAATGACGAAAATAAAAACACTTAGGATAGTGGGAAACCTCGGGTGAGCAAGGCTCGAACCCAGGACCTCTACCACCCTCACCAAGCATTTTATCCCCCACACTCCCAACCATTGTTCTACAATAGCTCATTCCTGTATCTTGCAAAATATATACCTTATATCATTTTATCCATTTATGTATAATAAGCTAGTTTTTTTGCTTATTACACAGCTTATATTACATAAGCTGTGGATTCCAATCTTATTTTTCTTAGATCCTTATTGTTCAATCTATTTTTTCATAATTTTTTTAGAATTTTATAAAACTGTTTAGTATTTTCTATATTTAATTTTCTTTTAAAATCGTTTTTAATCATAAAAAAAATTATAAAGATAGACAAAAAATAAAAAATTCTTTTTTAGAAAATTTTCTTTTACATATAGTTTCCTAGGAAAAATAGCTTTTGCCTCCTAGGGTTTACATTTGCAAAATTTCACTTTTTAAAGAAACCTGGGATTTATTCCCGTACACCCATTTTTCGTGTGTTATAAACTCAAATCAACCCGTTTTCATTCTATTTTCTTTAATCTACTTTTTATTCATTAGAGTGTATTAAAAGTGAATATATCCTTTTTTAAGTTTATTTTTGGATATTTAGGTATTAGTCAACAGTTTAGGTTTCGTTATCACGCCGTATCTCTTTTAGCTAAAATTTGATTTTTCCTTCAGTATTTTATGTTTCCTATTTTCCTTGGTAGTTTTAGAAAACCAAATATCAATCTTATCCCATCAAACATCGATTCCTCTAACACTCTCGACGTTTCAATTTGCATATCCTCAGATAACGACCCGGGAATCATACTTCCGGATTACTATAACTGAGATCTTTTGCTTCCTACCCTTCTTTTTATATATTTATAATTATATTTTATATATATTTACTATATATTAAAGAGTGTAGTCAGAAGTGATCAAGAATCCATATGATTATGTGTGCTAGGTTGATTTTTGAAAGTGTTTGAATGTGGGAAAATAATTAGATGTTAAAGATAGGTTAGTTAGAGATCATTGTGAAGTTTTGTCGGAGTATTTGTGGCGTTTGGATGTGTTTTAGCTTAGGTGAATTAATGCAGAAAATTAAAAGGCCGATTTTGGATGTCGTAAAATTATTTTTGCTAGTTTTACTCTTAAAAATATGAAAGTGCTTGTTCTTGTGATCGTTTCTGTGAGAATTCGTAAAATTCGGGTAAATAATTAATTCCTATTTTATTCCTATTTTCACCTTTAAGTAAAATTTTATATTTACTATTGACCCGATTCGGTAAATTTTGCGTCTCTCGTAAAATTAAGCCGTATTTTAGCTCTTTATTCGTCTACATGTTTATCGTAGTTAAATATTTCCATTTTTTTCTTTTTCACCCCTGAGTTTTATAAACTTTATTTTACCATGTTTAGTTTTGGTTCGCGTCTAGTTGAAAATCGTCGTTTTAGCTAATTACGAGTTGTACTTTGAATAATTATCCGTAAGCGTTTTAAGAAATTTAAAATTTTATGTTTTCACTCCGGAAGTCAATTTATTGTTATTTTAGTATTTTATGATTTTCTTCGCGTTTTGCCAAAACCATGTAAAAAAATGTTATTTTTACACTTTTAGATAAATGTTTTAGCCCAAAATAGAGTAGTATAAAAAAAATGTGTGTAAACCTAAGCCCAAACCAAACACTCCTTTATCCTTTTTGTGAGCTCCTACAAAACTAAAAACCAAACACCCCTAGAAGTCAATTAGGCAATATTGACTAGTATATAAAGATTTTGACCTCTTAATAAAAACACAGTTTCAAGTTTATAAAAAAAATCTCTGTCTCCTTCTTGCTCTTCTGTGAACATCGACCCACCACAAACCTCAACCAAATCATCACCAAAAAATTCAATCAAACACTTCCTAATAATCCTACATCAACACCACATTAATCCCCACCATTATTTCAAGGTTCAATCAACCATGCAAGACTTTTTCAAGATTTTGGGTTTTTGAAGATTTAATTGAAATTGGGCACAATTGAAGCAACAAGGGTTTGATTCAAGTGTAATTGAAGATATTGGTATAAAAAAAATCAAGGGTTTGACTAATTTGGGGTGTTTGGTTTCGGCATAAACAAGGAACCCACAAGGTTTCCTTGTTGATTTTCTTGCTTATCTTGCTACATTGTAAGTATACTTTAATTTTCTTTGATCATATTTAATTTTATGTGCATGTGTTCAATTATGTGCTAAGAATCCCTAAGTATTAGTATTGGTGATGTTCTTGATGTTTGGATAAATTGTGGTTATAATATTGGATGGAGATTAGGCTTATAATGATGTTGTAATGTTGTGAAAGTGTAAAAATTGAAGTTTGAAGGGGTTTAAAGCTACCCAAATTAGTGCAGAAAATTTGAGTGCCTTATTCGGCCGGGTCAAACTTAGTAAGACTGAAATTAGAACTTAAATTATGTTAGGGGACGTTAATAGCTTCGAGTCGATAGGTCGCACGTCCCGTAACTCTTAAAAATGAAGTTTTTATGGCCTCCGAAAGTTTAGAAATCAATAAAACCGAATTCTGCATTTTATAAATCAATACTTGCTGATGCGATTTTCATGAGCCGTTTTGGGCCCTTTCTGGTCCGAACCGGCCTTCCGCTAAAACTAAAAAGTTGTTTAGAATGACGTTTTACCTTTCCGCGAGGTTTGCCAAGTCTAAAAATGTGTAATGAGAGGCCGAAAAGCATAGGGAAAGTCTGCGTTTTTCATATTTTATTAGTTACATCAGACCTGAGAAAGGGGCATTTTCGTCCTTTTCTGTCGAGTTTTGGGTCTCGGCTAAAACTAAAAAGTTGTTCAAAATGCCGTTTTACTTTCCCGCGAGGCTTGCGAAGTCTGAAAATGGGTAATTTTGGGTTAAAAATCCGAAGGTCAACCTAGAAAACGCTTTGACTTAATAAAAGTCAAAATTAGTAAAAACAATTTTGTAAAGAGATCATATGATGTGGTAGGGTTTAATAAACTTAAAAATGTTTTGACAAGAAATATTATACTCCATAGGTCGGGTTAGAACTTTTTGTCACTTCTAAATAGTAAGGTCGAAAATTAGTAACTTACTAAAAATGGAAACTTTTTCTAAATAAAAATTAAACGGAAGGGTAAATAGTTCGTAGGCTTAAAGAAAAACACTTGAAATGTTATTATAAGAGTTTTAAGGCGCGTGTAGAGATTCTAAGCACGTGGTTATGTATATGCAATACATATGTACATATTATTATATTTTATATGCAATTATGCATTTACGTGGTAATATCTAAAGCTTCTAATAACGCGCCACTTATATTTAGGTCGTGGTTGATTCGTTGGTGCTTACTCTCTTTATTTGATTTCTTGTCCGACTACTTTACGACGGTGAGTTCTTAGCCAATTTTTCTATGTACAGGTTTTTACAACTCTACGGTGGTGAGATATCATGT
Source organism: Tanacetum coccineum (assembly GCA_026074375.1). Taxonomy (NCBI): domain Eukaryota; kingdom Viridiplantae; phylum Streptophyta; class Magnoliopsida; order Asterales; family Asteraceae; genus Tanacetum; species Tanacetum coccineum. The sequence continues at coordinate 52,930 of BQNB010019527.1, read as the reverse complement.
TATGTTTTTGTAAAAACCTAAAATTCAGAACAAGTTGCAATTACCAAAATGCCTCTAATGTGCAGGAAAATCTATAAAAGCATGAATAAAATTCAATTATTGTTTATAAATATAAATTTACATCAAGTGACAAGTTAAAATTTATTAAGATAAAATATCATTATATTATGACAAGAAAAATAATTATTTCTTATATTTAAGCATTTTGTCGAAATTTTTATAAGTTAATTAATTATATATACAATTAACAATATAAAATAAAATAGGGAAATTATTAAAATATTTTTTTTAAGGCAAATTAAATCTGATTTTATCTTATAAATACCCAAAATCTCGGCATTTTATGTTGTATACTCTTTTTTATATTCATTTTCATTTTGTAAATATCTTAAAAACACATTTCCAAAAACCTAACAAATTTTAAAGTGGCGGCTCCCATAATTTTTTCAGGCACGGAAACGATATTTTTCTAGGGTTTTGGGGAGTGCAAGGAGCTAAGAAATTATTGGTTCATATTGGTTTTTGAGCTTTATTCGATTTAGTGGTGTTCTTTTGAATTCTAAATACCTAGCGAATCTTCAATAATTCATAAAATCATCATAATTCATTTCATGGTATTTTATAATCATTTTCAACATTATATACATCTGATATGTTCATGAGAAAAATTACATGACGTTATTTCGATGTATTAGCTATAAACCTGATCTAACCCTAAAATAATGCTAGAATTGTATTCGGCTTAAATAAAATTTATACTTTCGATTTATAATTTTTTTGATTTTTAGATCATGTATGAACCAGAATAAAAGTGTTAGAAAAATTGTATAAAAGATTTTAGATAATTATTGGGGAATCTTTCTAATATCTTGCGATTTTGTCATTATGAAAGTAATGAAGAAATAAATTGGAAAACGAATTAGGGTTAGGGTTTTTATATTTTTCCCAGGTCCCATACATGCTAATGAATGTAGAAAAATTATGAAATTATTGGGGAAAATTCTAATTAGGGTTTTGTGCATTTATTGGTTACCCGATTTGTGTTTTAAAAGTATAAGGGGGTGTTTTGTAATTTCTGAAACTTTGGGGCTGATTATGGCATGTTAATATAATGTATAGATTCTGTGAAAAATAAGTAGAAGGGTATAAATTGTCATTTGATAATTGTTATGGGTTAAACATGATTAATTATATATAATATATATATAATTCGAATTGTATTTAAAACTGAGGGACTAAAAGTGTAAATTATGAAAAGTACAAGGTATGATCAGTAATTAAAGTATTAAGTATGAAAATACCATATTTGATATTATAAGGGCTTGTGTTGCAAAAATGGATAATTAAAGATTATGTTTAATTAAATTAATAACTAAAAGGACTAATTACGTAAATTATGTAAGATCAAGGATTTGGATTGTAAATACAGAAATAGAAACCTACTAATTATAGAAACATGCTATTTATGGAAACTTACTATTTATAGAAACCTGCTAATTATAGAAACATGCTATTTATGGAAACTTACTATTTATAGAAACCTGCTATTTATAGAAACCTGCTATTTTTAGAAAGTCTATTTTTGGGAAGTTTAATTATGGAAACTTATTAAATCAGGAAAGTTATCATTTATGGGAAGTTAATTAAGGAAAGTCTATTTTTGGAAACTTACTATAATTAGAAGCTGCTATTTTTGGAAAGTACCCAATATAACAAGAATACTAATCATGAAATATATTAATCATGGAATATGTTAATCATGGAACGTACTAATCAAGGAATCATGCTAATTATAGAAAGTTACTAAAAATAGAAAGTTACTAAAAATAGAAAGTTGCTAAAAATAGAAAGAATAGTTACTAAAGATAGAAAGTTGCTTAAAAATGGAAAGTATACTTATCATGAACAAGTATACTTATATATGTCCTTTATCATGTAATGCATTAAGCTGGTGTAGCTTCCACTCGTCTTATCCATCTCTTTCCGTTATGTGAACCATAAGGTACTGATATCTCGTTCCTTTCAGTAAGGGACTGTTATTTCTTTTCATTGATTCATCCCCAGATATCTGCTATGCTTCCCCATTGTTTATGTCTTTTGCATGATCCTTACATGTTTGTTCTGACTTATTCTATTGCCCGGAGCTATATATAAGCATATCAATGGTCCTATGATTTACATGACTTATCCACTATAGTCATTAGGATGTACCATGACCGTGCACATGAGGCACCTGTGTTTCGAATCTTTTTACGTTTGAGAGTGATTTCTCGCGGCGTCCCTTTTTATGTTACCATATTATATTTCAATGTTTTGCCATTATTATTTCAGGGGGCGTATGGGTGATGCTAGTTTACATGTTTACACGTTCATGGTGATTGGTTGGTGTGTGCTCTACATCCCATCACATTTGGAGCTGATCCTCCACCCATATTATTATAAGAGGTCACCCCTCTATTACTTGTTGAGGAAGCCCCTTATTATATGCAAATGTATTCACGACATTATTATTATGACATGTATGATTATTTTGGAGACTCCGTGGGCATTTTAATTATTTATGTTTATACTATCCCATGATATTAATAACATATTTACTTCTTACTATTACCATGCTTTTCATGTTTATTTCCTATCTCTTCGATGACGTATTCTCCAGGTTTCTCATTGCCACTCATGTTCTGTTCCGCTGCTTTATACTTATTATCCAGGATTCACACTTATTACTTACATTGTTATTATATCGTTCAATGAGCGTTATGCTCAGCCGTATTTCTTTCTCTTTCTTATGTCAGGTATCTAGAGGGAGATTGGCTTGTGGAGACGTGTTGTGCTTTGGAAGTGACCATTTTGGGGCTTTTACCCCTTTTCTTTTATTTTTATCGCAGACACTTTGTGTGCTATTCTATCTTGGACACATGGTTTAGTCCTTTAGACTTCATTTACGTTCATCATTGTTGATCGCTTAATCGGGAGCCGTTGTTTGTTTCCGGCTTTCAACTTGTTATATGTTTTCATTTATGAATTTATGCCTTTATTATGCTTTGATATGACACCATGATTATGACGTTTCGGCCTACTCTCCGGAGCGAGTTTGGGTCGTTACAGTTAGAAGTAAATGTGACTAAACACATTAGCTAACACAAACTAAACTTTAGACACACATATTAAGTTACGTTGGCCATTATGAAACAGGGAATTTGGTATACTATAATAATTGTGTGGACAAAACGATTTAGTGTGACCATTTGTGGCATTTACGTCCATATTGTTCAAGTTTGTGTGAACAAATATTTGTCACTTTTATATGTATATCGTGGGACAATGCTTTAAGTCTCTACTTGTTATTGGTCACACGTTCGATAACTTTCTATAGTGACCAAACAATATTATAGTTACTTTTAGCCACATGATGTTGGAATATGTGGTAATACAGTTCTTTATACTGGTCACTACGATAAAAATGTTATGTGTAACTAAGTAGTAAATGGTGTCTTTTATAGGGTACCTTTGGTCTCATAAATATGTGGAATGTGCGGCCGTCCATTCCATTTTTGCCAATGTTGTGACCCAAAATCTACTTTTTGTTTAGTGACTATATACGAGTTGCAAACCTTAGTGGGGCAAGTTGAGAGTGGTCAAGAATCCTGTAAAGGACGTATATAGTATTTAATGCACGTCCATTCTTAGAAACACTCCGCCCATACTTTTGTTAATAGTTCTGCCAATTGTTCACTACTTTATCCACTTTCGTACTAGTATTGACTTTAACTTAAACCAATGTTTATCCCACCATAAACACTTGGTTAGTTTCCCGCCTTCTACAAAGAACAATCTTTAAGCTCAGCTTGTTCTTATTCAAAGGGTAATATGATAGTTAAAGTATTGCCACCTCTGACCATCCTGTAGTACTTCAGCGTTATTCTTCTACTTATCTGCTGTTATCCCATCAACCTAAGGTACGAGTATGCCTTCAAGTAATCTTTGACTTCCTTGATAGTGTCTTTGACTTGAATACGCCTGACGTTGCTCTCAGATGCTTTGCACTCAGAGAGTCCTTTCACTACCAGATGATGCTTTGCACTCAGCTGGACTTCATTACCTCTGAGTCCAGCACTTTGAGTTCTTTTAACAAGTTGCCTTAATTCTGTTTAATTCTAGGACAATAGTCATTCGGCTTGAATCGTCCTTTTAACACAAATAATGTCTTAAAAACGTTATTTATATTTTTGTCTATCGATGTGTTATAATGACAATATGTGAATATAATAGTTTACGATATAAAATTAACGTTTATTAACTTAATAATCGTAAAATTCCATTTCTAAGATTAATCACTTAAGGTATGGATAAACAAATCATTAAACATGCTTAGTGATAAATAAAATATTTTTTCTTCCCTAAACCTTACATTTTTACAAAAGTGTTTTTATAAAAATATAAAAACAAAATATTTATTTATTAAAAGAAATGTTTTATTAAAAACATAAAATTTGAAATTGAAATTTTCCCCCCAAAATGGAAGGTTCTAAATCAGATACAACCTTCACGGACAAAAAAAGGAGCGTAGTCTACGGCGGCCCCCTTATATATAAGGGACCGCCAGGTGACACCGTCCAGCAATGGCATATATTTTTTATTCCTATAATAATGGGTCACCATCTGGTACTAAAAACAGAACTTCTTGCCATGAGTTTGTTCAGATATGTTTTTCTCTATTCTTTCTTTCTTTCTAAAAACACTTATCTTGATCACTAACATAACTTGATCTTGTTCAAGTGATTAATTCTTTTTCCTCCCTTCTTCCATATAATCATAAGTTGCTAGAGTAAGAACAACGTATTTCCTTCTTAATACGATTTGTTGTTAAGTGATCTTTCTCTTCCTTCTCAAGATCACATATATTCATTACATTTACTTAGTATTATTGTGTAAATTGGAATGTGTGTAGATCCAATAGTGTAAATTGTATATTGGTGTGATTTGGATTGTGTGTCAATCAAGGGTTGATATATCTTGTGAGTGTATAATAGGACTTAGCGAAGTCATAGATTGGTTCTTAGCTAAAGTTTAGAGACTCGACATATGTTAGAGTCGGAAAAGAAAGTAAGCGGGTGGGTAATTGGTTTTTTCCGGCTAAAGGGAGCTTTGTTGACATAGTGAAATCCTCGAGGGAGAGTACGGGGAGTGGAGTAGTAACCGAAGAGGTGCTTTCGTTGCCAAACATTATTAATAATTTGGTAGATTATGTGGTCCTTGGTGTGATCGTTTATTTCTTTATCTCTTTTATTATATTGCTTACTTTGTTCATTCATTAATGATAATTTAGTTGTGTTCATATTGGTTGATTGAGTGACAATATATATCGAATCAAAACATTTTTAATTAAAGTTAAAAAACAATTAAATAACTGGTAAACTACTTCAACCCCCCCCCACCCCCCCCCTCCCTTATTGTTTACTTACAATTGGTATCAGAGACTAAGGTTCACTCATGTTTTTAAAAATAATTGTATTTTAAATCTTGTAGAATCGATCTATGGATTCTGACAAATATCTAGAAGGGCATTCCATGCAAAGACCACCACTCTTTGAAAGCGATAGTTTTTATTTATTGTAAAAATAGATTCGAAATATGTTAAATCAAAAGATCTATATTTCTTTGCATGTTTTACCATATGGTGATTTTCAAACCTATTGCACAAAATCCGACAACAATTTAGTTGAGGTTATCACTTTTAAAACACATATACGGTGATCTCACAAAGAAACTTGAGAAAAATAAATGAAGCAAACAAAATGGTTATTTACAATGCCTTGCCAAGAACATGAATATGAAAAGATTTTTCATGTGCAATACGGCTCAAAAGAAATTTGGAAAACATTGCAAATCACCCATAAAGGTAATTGCCAAGTCTAAGATAATAAGGATCGACCATTTTGGTTCAACAATATGAAACAATTTCGTCATTTCGAAGAATGGAATCTATAGATAGTGCTTTTGCTAGAATTTAATACTATTATTACTAGTCTTAACAGCTCTTGATGAAGTATTCTAGTAAGAACTACGTAAGAGTTTCTTTGGCTTCTACATCTCCTAAATGGAGAGCAAATGCCTCCATACCCTAGGCTGCTCGAGGCGAAGAAGTCAAAATCTTGGACATCATTATCAGTACGCGTGACTGTGCTAATTGGGAAACCTCAAAGTCTTTGAGTGATGATCAAGAAAGATTCCAAAATAGTCAAAGCAAAAGTTGAAAGGAAATATCTTGCTTTAAAGGCTAAAAAAGAATTAGTGATGTAGAGTGTTCGTTCTTCGGTAGTGAACGACTAAGAGTACGCATGGACGGAAGAGATTTCAAGAAGTTCTTTAAGAGAAGAGGTATATTTGTGAGACAACCTCAGAACGACAAAAAGACGTATTTAAAGAAACCGTGATGACAAAGAAGGTTTTATAAAAAGTGATAGAATAGTTTTAGATGCGGCGACCAGAATCATCTCATTGGAGAATGTTCAAAACTACCGAAAGACAAGAACCAAAGAGCCTTTGTTGGAGGCTCTTGGAGTGATAGTGGTGAAGATGATGAGAAGGTCAAAGACGAAACGTGTCTTGTAGCTCACGCATCAAGTGAGGTATGTTCTCGAATTCATCTTATCTATTTGTGATATAAAACTCATTCCAATATGATATTGCTTTTAGACAACGATTATAATAAGTTATGCAAAATGAGTTATAATAAATAATCTACTAAAAAACATAAAGTTAATATGCTACAAGATTAGTTTAGTAATTGTGCTCTTGAGAATTAAAAGATACATTATCTTTCATCGAGAAAAAACAAGGATGTTGATCTTGATTGTGTAAAGTGTTATGCACTACAAATTAAGAATGAAAAACTCAAGATGAATCTACTAGGTTAAACAAATTTGAAAAGAGTACACATTGCTTAAATGAAATGTTGAGTAATCAAAAAACCTCACGGTAATAAATTAGGTTTAGTTTAAATCATTTGAAGCATCATCTAGTGGAATTAAGGAAATACAATTTGTAAAAAGCTCAGAAAAAGGCGTGTTCTGATGGAGGTCCCATAATTATGGGCGGCCCCCTTAATGACTTAGCGGCCCCCATAATAAATATGGGACCGCCACCAGTGATGCCTGGATCTGAGAGAACTGTGTCTTTTCAAAAATCTATTTTGGGTCTTGTCCAAAACAATATAATTGTTGTGAAAGTCTCAAATTTTCAGTTGCTAGTGACATTGAAGTTAAACAATTTATAAGCCATTGTCTAAACCTGGAGGTTGGATTTTTGAAACTAACCTTAAATCTAAAATACTCTCCTCCTAGAAGACATCAAAAATATATAATTACTTCGTCCCTAAAACACAGCTACCTAAAAGACATGTTGGTCAACTAAAACTACCATTGGATTTCACGTATATTGAAACAACTTTCTCGTCAAAGGAATGACATGGGTAATTGTGTTTTCTTCCATTCTCACATCCCAACGAATTGACATCAAATGCAAGGGATGTTTGGCAAATTAAAACTTTGGAACCATGAGATATCAGGGACCAAATGTTTGAGTTGTTGTCTTATATAAATAGATTTGCCTTGGAGTCGACTTGGTGCCCACGCATGAATGGGATAAGGATAGCGGATGCTACTAAAACATATGTATGGGCAACCGAAAGCTCTTCTCCAACTTGTAAGGTTTCATATGGAAGGTAATGTCATTTTTTGGACAGTTAAATCTTGTGTTTATGCTTGTAAATTATTGGCCAATGGTACCAATTTCTAATAACTCCCAAAATTAGATATTGTATCAAAATGTTGATAATTAGGATTTAACTTGCTTTTTTAGTTATAGGACAAATATGTGATAATAGTGTAAAGTTATCTTTCTCTGAAACATGATAGTGAATTCACTAAGGAACAGTAACTATAAAAGTATAGGTTAAGGTATATTAGGAAGAAAGCTTATATGTGATGAAATTAGGATAATTGACCCTATGGATCAAATTTGTCTTACAAGATTGATGAAAATTCCACCTTGTGGCATAGGAGATTAGGGCACGCAAATATGCGTCTCATCCAATCATTGGCCTCTAAGGATTTAGTTAGAAACTTACCTAAGCTTAAGTTTGATAAACACTTTTGTGAGTTGCAAAAATAGGAAAATCAAGCTCACGATAGTCACAAAGCTAAGAATGTAGTCTCACCGACCTAGATGCTTTAGAACATCTCACATATGGATTCTCTATGGTCTATCTGCCGTACGGTGTTAGGTCGGAAAACCTTTACACCCTAGTCATTGTAGATGACTATTTCTTGGTATACTTGGAATAGTTTTCGACGGATTAAGACCGAAGTATTTTGATACTTCGAAATATTAAGTATGAAAATCCAACATCTATTGGTGCATATAGTGTCAATAAGAACCTACCACTGGTAGAGAATTTGATAATGAGTGCATTAGAACAGAGGTTTTGTTAATGCCAATGGTATTACTCATAACTTATCGGCTATCGCCACTCCTCAATCTAATAGCATGGTCGAAAGGACATAAGTATAGGTACGTCAGGAATGAGTAGAACAATGTTGAATGAGCAATCGTTACCACAAAAAGTTTTGGTGTAACGCTGTAAGATACTTCATCTTACATTCTAAACCGAATCCCAATAGAGCATATCTAGGAAAAAACACCTTATTACTCTTATGAGTAGAAAACCCACACTAGGTTTATTTTAGAGTGTTTGGAAAGCAAGTGTTTTTTTATTTCTAATATAAAAGCTTACTACTTACCCAAGTTTGACCCAAAAGTCATCGAAGGTGATCTTTCTAGGTTATTCTCAAAAATTAGTAAAGCCTACATCGTCCTAAACAAACACACTATGATTGTCAAAGAAAGTCACTTAAAGTGACATTCGATGAAAATCCTCCACCCTCCTAAGGAACATTCAACCTTTGGTGGATGATGACTTAGATGAAGAAGATAGCAATTAAGGTCACCGAAATGAAAAACCTAGAAAACGACATTAAGGATGAAACATTGGAAATTGACAAAATAGTCAATATTAAGGAATCTAGGAACCATCCCTTAGAAAATTTCATAGGAAATCTTAACCAAAGAACCCTTGGGTCATATGCCCAAAACCAAAGTAAATTTTATTGTTTTATTTCTACCATAGAACCTAAGAATGTGAATGAAGCCTTAGGAGATGAAAGTTGGATAGTCGCCATGCAAGAAAAATTAAATCAATTCATTGCTAACGACGTTTGGGAGTTAGTTCCACAACCTAATAATATGACAATTATAGGAACTAAGTGGGTGTTTAGAAATAAGTTAGACGAGAACGGTGTTGTTGTTTCTCGAAATAAGGCTAGATTAGTTGCTCAAGGCTACAACCAACAAGAGGGCATCGATTATGAGGAAACTTATGCTCCGGTTGCTAGACTTGAGTTAATTAGAATATTATTAGCTTATGCTTGTGCCTTAGATTTTAAACTATTCCAGATGGATGTAAAAAGTGCATTCCTGAATGGTTTTATCAATGAGGAGGTATACGTGGCACAACCTCTGGGATTCATTGATTTCAAAAAAACAAATCATGTTTATAAATTAAAGAAAGCTTTATATGGTCTTAAACAAGTACCCAAACCTTGGTATGATAGATTAAAGGCCTTTCTTATTAAACATGAATATAAATAAGAATGGTAGATTAAACTTTTTTTATAAGAGAAAAGTTTTATATTCTCTTAATTGTTCAAATATTATGTCGTTGACATTATATTCGGTTTCGAGTGTCTAGACATGTGTGGCATGAATTTGCACAAAAGTCTGCATGACGAGTTCGGAGATGAGCTATGATGGGTGAACTTAAATTCTTCCTTGGATTACCAAATTATACCAAAGGAAGATGGTTTATTCCTTTAATCGATTTAAGTATATTAAGAAATGCTTAAGAAATTTGGTTACAAGAAAGATTATAAAACTAATGAAAAACCCATGTCCTCCTTACTAAACTCACGAAGACGAAGAGTGTGCGTAAGTAGATAGTACCATAAGTATCGAGGGCTGATAGGAGTATTATTATACCAAACAGCATGTAGGCCTAGTTATCATGTTTAGTGATGCCTTTGTGCCCGCTTCTTAGAGGCTCTCAAAACCTCTCATCTTGAAGCGGCTTAAGCTATTTCTTCTGAATACATTAAAAGGCATACCGCATTAGGATTATGGTTCCTAAAGGGACCGGGATTTGAAACCATAGTATTTGCCAACTCTAATCATGTGAGGAGGATTTTGTGGATCGAAAAAAAGCACTAGCGTATTTGTACGTTCTGGATGTTGTTTGGTCATCTTGGTTCTGAAGAAACAAACCCACTATTGCTTTATCCATCTACCAAGGCCGAATACGTAAGCGCCGAAAAGGCATGTCAACATGGCTCTATGGATGATACTATGCTCTCATCGACTACAAACGTATGATCCTCGATGACGTTTCATTATGTGCGACAACAAGTGCGCGATTTACATTAGCAAAAACACCTAGTGAAACATTCTCGTACCTAACATTAGCCGATATACGTACACCACTTCTTTGTGACTAATGGTCCAGAAAGGACACTCTTCCTACATTCGTTAAATTGGCCTTCCGTCGAACAAACATCGACCGGACATTACTTTTCTAAAACCTTATACCTTTGATTAGTTAACTATATCAGTATTGGTTTGGACTGATGGATACACTTTCCATAAATATATTTGAATGTTTCTCATTCTTCTGTCTCAATTCTAGTCTGTGTTCCATTCTGTGTCGTGACAACTTAAATACTTCATCCGAAGTACTTTAAGCATGTTTAATTCGTGAAATGCAATTTAAAATGTCACTCCTCTTCGCAAAACTTATGTCAAAATCAAGTTCAAAAACCCTCACTGAGGGTGGCCCCATATAGGCGGCCCCCAATATATTTAGGACCGCAGGAAGATAAGGGACCGCCACCAGAAAGATCATATATAATAACAACTTAAAAAAAAATTTTCTAAACACTAAAAAACAATACTCCCCCCTTTCTTGCTGCCTATTGCTGTCCACGAAACAAACCCTCCAAAGTCTCATTATAATTAATTTTAACTTTGATTGAAGATCAAATCAACATCAATTAATCATTCCTAACATCTTCAAAGATCATAAATGTAAGTCATTTCAATTATTTTCTTTAGAATTGAGTTTAGGGTTTTGATGAACACCAAAAAATTAAAAAATTAGGTTATTTTCCATTTTTCTTTCAATTTTGTTCATTAAAACCACTAGGATACATGTGTATAATATAATATGCTTCCCGTTTATATAGGATTTGCATACGAATGAGAAGTTTGTCGAATAAATTATTTTTGAAACAAAACCATATTTTCATCTTACAAATCACTCACGTTAGGAACTCAATAAAACTGTTGTTATGCATTGTTAATCCAATTCAAAAACGATTTTAAAACACATGCATAATGATCTCATGAACAAATTTCAAGATACATAATTCATATGTATATTTCGACTTGTTTGGTTGAGCAAAATCAAACTAAGGAGCGTTTGGGTTAACTCTTAGGATTTTATATTTAGGTCAAGTTAATCGTTACTCCACATTTGATTACATTTAAGCACTCATTAGAAATCTTTCTCAAAGTTTCAATTTTACTAAAAATTATGACTACCTGTCTTAGGTAAAATGGAGTTCGAAGATGAACTATGTTACATAAAATCATACATTCCAAAGATCTCGAATGATTCCTACATACCTAACTACTTGAAACCTATCATTCAAAATTTAACATGCGGAGCTATTCATGAAGGTCGTCTTGTTGAACCCGAATCAACCAAATACAGAACAATGCTTAAAGCCATTAAACTCACAAAAATATATAAGCTACATGAAGCCATTTGTCTTAGGATTTTACGTGTAATTTATCTTACATCGATGAAATAATCCATGAAAAATGAATCAAAACTCATTTCACACCTTCATAACAATTGTTCCAACTCCAAAAGAAATAATTCAATCCTTAACAATATCCAGACAAACCACCTTTCCAAACAAAATTCTCAAAGAAGAACTTCGTGTTGAATTAAGATCTTGGAACAAAGTCGTTTGTGCAAACACATTATCCAAACTAATCCTCATCTCCGTAATCCAAAATATAAAACATATCAGGGATCCATGAAACCTTGGATTCATCCTTCTCATCTTGAATCAATTATCTACATATCCTCTGAAGAAGTGTCAAGTGTTGATTCAAACGATGATTGAAATCTCTCTAGAATTATTGCTAGCAATACGTACAATGTAATATTATCTTATTCTATGTATTGGATAATCTAGTACGTGTATAATGTGTATCATGCTGTCTATGTGCTTTCTTGTAGATATTTTAGTCAATTTCTATGTTGTTTATCTTGGCTACATTAAATGACTTATTCACGTTTCCTACTTATATTATTGTGAACATTGATGTGTTGGAAATGCCTAAAAATCATCCTCATTGACCACTCTGTAAAGAGATTAAATTTCAAAACTCTAGAAAACGGCCCCCTAAAATAGTCTGGCGGCCCACTTAATTATTTAGGACCGCCATCAGGAGTAACTCGAAACACTCATGTCCCCTCCTTGTCTGTATCTTTAACCCTATTCTTCCTAGGTCTAGTTGTCCTTTCCCTTCTAAACTAAACACTTCTTGGAACTATCTTATACCAAAATCATGCCTTTCCTAAATCTCTTCTATATAAACACCATCCTTATTCATCTTAATCACCACTTCTCTTGTAAACATCTCCTCAAAATCTCAATGTCATCCTTCTAACCAATCTCACTCTTGACTTCTCACGAAAACTCAGTAGTGAAATTCTTGAACCATAGAGTCAAAGCATAATCTTCCACCTTCACCACTTACCAATTGGATCTCACCTCCTCTTTCGTCCCTAGCAAACCCACTTCTCTTTATATCCACCTAACTCACTATCTTTGATTACCATCTCTCATTATTCCTTCTCCTATACTCATATTCATCCTACATCTTCCTTCCTTGCCTTTACAAAATTTACTCAAAATCTTAGTGAAAAACTAAATTGCATGAACTCACTACTCCTTTCAAATCTTTTTGATCATTCTCAACATATCAACTTGCAATTAAGATTATACCAATTTTCAGTCACCTCCATCCTCACCATTCACTCATCCTCCTTTTCTCGACCAAATCAATGTTCATTCGGACTTTTATCATTGTTGCTTGGGTACTCGTAAAGTATTTAATATCTTAAGAGATGACCTTAATCGAATCAAATCTCTCATCATTGGGCCCTCAACCCTTTTCCCTTCATCCATTACTACCAACTCGCCTTGAAACATCCTTATGAAGTTAGAGTCATCTACTAGTTCACTTTTCTTAGATGGTTTAATATGTTGTGTTCTAGTTATGATTATCTCATGCTTATATCATCATATATATTGTCCTTGTGACTATATATGATTTTTGTTGAATTTAATTGATACTTTATTACTAGTTCTTAATATGTGTAGATTATAATGATGAGGTTATAATATCTTGCCTTTGTTGGTTTGCACTTGTATGTCTCTAACCTTTGTTTTGTAGCATACTACTTATCGTATGGTTCGATCAATTGGTGCCCCCGAAACATAGGGGGAGCACTACATCAAGGGGGAGTTTTAATCGTCAATTTCTTTCCCTCTTACTATACAAAATCGACCGTTCAACCTTTTTGGATTCGACAAAAAGGGAGAGAAATAGAATTTAACTCATTAATAATTTATAAATTTCTAATTTTATACTAAATGAGTTTATGTTTTGTCATCATCAAAAAGGGGGAGATTGTTAATACAAATAATGTCTAAAAAGTGGGAGAAATAGAATTTAACTCATTAATAATTTATAAACTTCTAATTTTATACTAAATGAGTTTATGTTTTGTCAATCATACAAAATTTGGGTGGTGATGTTTTAATACAAATAATGTCTAAAAACGTTATTTATATTTTTTGACCTCTCGATGTTTTGATAATAACAAAATGTGAAAACGTTTACGATAAAATTAAACGTTTATAAATTACTAATCGTAAAATTCCATTTCTAAGATTAATCACTTAAGGTATAGATAAACAAATCATTAAACATGATTAGTGATTAAGAAAATAATTTTTCTTACCTAAACCTTACATTTTTACAAAGTCGTTTTATAAATTTTTATATAAACAAAATATTTATTCATTAAAAGAAATGTTTTATTAAAAACATAAAATTTGAAATTCAAATTTTCCTCCAAAATGGAAGGTTCTAAATCAGATACAACCTTCACCACAAACGGACAAAAAAGGGAGCGTAGTCTACGGCGTCCCCCTTATAGGCCTGGCGGCCCCCTTATATATAAGGGACCGCCGGGACCGCCGTCAGCAACGGCTATATTTTTTGTCCCTATAAATAATTGGCCACCCCATCTGAAAAACAGAATCTCTTGCCACGAATTTTTTTAGTTTTGGACACGCAAAACATTATTTCGAACAACTTTTCAGTTTTGGCGAAAAGCCGAAATGGAATAGAAAATGACCTTTTTGCCCTTTTAAAATTTTGCGCAGTTTTTATATATTCACTTATTTTTTTTATGTATGACACAGTCCATATACGACCCACTAAATCACATTTTCACAACTCGGACTCTAAAGCATTTTTATGAAACACGATGTTTTGAACAACTTTTTAGCTGTAGCCGAGACCCGAAACTCAACAGAAAATGACCAAAATGCCCTTGCAAGAATCTGCTGAACTATTATATTTTCAATATTTTGTAGAAACTTGACTTTCAGTTTTGACCTGTTATAATGCGATTTAAAAACTAACAAGCCTCGTGGCAAAGTAAAACGATATTCCAAACAACTCTCGTGCTTCGCCAGAAGACTGAAACGGACTCGAAAGTGCTCAAAACGCTCGTTTTATTTTCTGAACAGTATGTACACTTAAGTGATAAGTTGAAACGTTTATATGAAATTTTTAAAATTCTACTCGGCCATTAAATTTCTTAGTTATAAGGAGTTTACGGGAAGTTTGAATTCTACGAAATGTTCATAAAATTAAGCTCATTAATTTCTAAATCAAAATTTGGTTTTATAATTTTTCAAACCGCGTTTTTTAGTGCCAATCTTTCTGCACGAATTTGACTAATACAGATACCATCCAAATTGATATTTCTTGACTTAAACCCAATATCAAAAACTTGCTTAACTTGCATATCTTACATATTTTACCAAAACCATCAAACTTTCACTCGATAATCAATATATACTTTCAATAATGTATCGCACTTGATTCATCTAGCCACATAATTATATAATATGCAATATCATCAAATTAACCATACGAGAACGTAACTAGAATACTTACAATCAACAAGAAAATGATTTACGGCTTTCTCCCTTGTGGTTCGAACTCGGACGCAACACCCAAAACAAAAGACCGAAACTTTTCCCATCAAAGACCTCACTTCAATAACTCTTATTTATACAACAATAAACATCTCTTTACGATCAAAATCTTATTGAAATACAAAATAAAAAATACCCCCTCAGCACGATTTCAAACTACTAAACTACTTGATCGCATGTTTGATTTTCTTGTGAGGATATGTTCGTATCAATGTAAGGATCAATATTTTCTATATGGATCGTTATGCATGTTAATTTTTGTCGGGTCTTTTGTGGCTTATGGTGTTCCACGGTGAGGGAGGATGAAGGGAGAAACAAACATGAAGATTATGAGTAAAATACTTATTTGTGTGTGTGTATGTAATTGAATATATATAGGGAAATAGTTTAGGGTTTTGAACACTTTTGGTCCTTCTCCTTACTTTGTCCTTTATAATTAATGTACAAGGGTGTTTGTTTCCGACTTATAACCGACCCAAGCGGATCGATAGAGAAAAGATTTTTAGTAACATTTTTATCTTCTTCAAACTAAATATAGTTTAAAACATTTATTAAAATATTAAATCACGTAGAATCAAAACTCTTGACACGCTTTTACAAAAACACAAGAAAAGCCATAAAACACTAAAAAATAAAGTATTCATGCTCTCAGAGCAAAATATAAAACAATTCAAATTTTCTCAAACGCTAAAACGAATAGAAACTTCAAACACGGCTTGTGAAATAGCCAAAAATAATATTTTTTATCAAATCGTCCGGAACGAGGAATGATTATTCCCAATCAAACGAGCAAAATATAATACACAGCTGTGATAATGTTCAGCCTTAAAACTCAGGTGGTTATCCAATCTACCCTCCGTAACGGGCAGCGCGTCCCGGTGCTCAATTCAACTTATTTATCCTAAGCTTTCACATGGAGATATAGGTTTTGATTCTCGAACGGACTCATGCGTTCTCATGCAATGGATACGCGACGTTATACTCGCTAAATGCGAGGCGAATAATTAAAACAAAACAAATAGTAAATCTATCAATGAAAATCCATCATATACGCGAATCATCCTCACCAAAAGGGAACATAAACAAGCCATGGAAATATACTGGAAAAATCATCATGTCGTTCTTAAATGTTTTAAAAATGAGAGATCAATCCAAACTTAATTGGTGATCGTACCGACAAAACAAAAGGCACGTCGCCAACCCGGTCTCATTAAAGAATGCTCCACCGGTTGTGAAAATAATCCGGAGTATACATAACTCCATCAAACGCACTATAGCTCTATTTATACATAATCACATATTCGCCACTTTATAATGACTTTGCATTTTGGCCTAGCTTTACTTAGGCATTTCGTCAAGTCCGCTTACAATTAAGCCTTGGTGACAATCATCACACATCATGCTCACTTACTATGAAGCATTATGACAAAAAGAAAAACTTACCAACATAGCATTCTCAATCTCTATTATCAAAAGAGAACACACATAACACTGCGAAAAATAGATATTCCAAAAATTACCACGTCGCTCTCTAAATATTGGAATAGACGACTACTTTAAAAAGAAAGGTACCATAGTACATTACGGCTATAAGTAATACACTTAGTTTCACATATCGGCTTTCGGATTGGCACAATAAAGATCACCAAATCATGCCTCGCTTATAATTAAGCTTAGTATAATACGAACATATTACACATTTACTATTATTGCATTAACCCCGGTCTCATTTATTTATTTAGCATACAAAACATTACCATGCTAGCCTTAATAGCCAAATCTATTTTGACAATAAACTGAGGGGGTTGTTATTCCCTAACTAGATTAATAACACGCAGAGGAAATAACATATTAATCTAGGGCAAGAATGGAACTAAACTCTAAAGGACTAAAACCTAATTAACCTAAAAGAACTTAAACTAATTATGTATAAAAATACTAACCTTTTGAAGAAATTTATTGCTCGCAGGCGAACCACCTTGGATCCGAACTTGGAGGCGAGTACCTCCAAACGAGAGTCTTACCTCTAATAGTCACACCCACGAATCCAAAAAAGTTAATATTCTAAATGCTTTGGTCTCGATAACCCTTTTTTGACAATTCTCTTACATGGAGTAGGATTTAAGAAGAGAGTAGTGAGCTAAAGTAAAAGCCATGGTACCCTTCCTCTATTTATCTTGTAAAGGAGGAGGTTAGGTTTTGTTCTTGGGGTGATGTGGGTCATCCCCCAAAACCTTCCCTATTACCTTGTTATGAGTAACCCAGAATGTGGTTACGCCGTAACTATTCTTTCGATTACCTTTTCTCACCTTACGGTTCAGTGAGGGCAACCCAAAAAGGACTCTACTCTTGACGATAGTCTTACCAATTAGTTATAACATGGACAATAATTCCAACAGTCTCCTACTTGGATAATTCATCAACTATAATTGGTCTAAGCCTATCCTGATCAACTAAGCAGAGAGTGCCATCCAATGCAACTGCAAACTCTAAATCATATTTTAGAGTCAGCCCTTTAGATAAGCGATCAACTATTCCTTTTTTCTACTAATATCGTGTGAACGTGAGATGTGGATTTTAATCAATCTCTAGGTTCAACATTATGTTTCTTGATTTCCGATTATTTGACTATATGAGACTACTGAATTGAACATATCAATTTAGTCCCGGCCAGGCCTAGCACATTTAAGTCAACATTTAATCATCGAGGGGCCCTTGATATCGCTTTCCCATTTAGGCGAAAACGGGAACCAATCACACTTTTTGATTACATTGAATAGTCAACTATATGTCATACCTAGCATATCCTTTATAACCGGCAGTTACGCGCATCGTTTGAACAAAGTAAAGTATAACAGACTTGAAAAACTAGTATCTCGATGTATCTCCATTTTAAGAATAGAAAACATTATCATATTAGAATTACTTGTGATTTTAATCCATGAAGTAATCTCTCTAAGTTGGGTTTCTCCTACACTAATTCCAATTACAGTGCTCTTGAGTGTTGCAGATTCTCTATGCTATATGGTCTATCTCCATATACAATCTACTATACGCTCTATGTAGTCTTATATTAATACTTACTCTAATTTTGTATGAACGGACTAAGGAGGTCGCGAGTACAACTAAGTACTTCAGGAAGTGATTTCTAAAACATGCAAAAAGGAAACACAATGACAATAATAGCAAATGGTTTAGAACACTCATTCATAAATTATATTAATCTACTTTATTTAATCACACAAATCAATTACAATATCAATAATTGCTTTAATGGTTTCTAATTCAAACTTACAACTCTAAAACTTTTTTTTATCTTTCAATTCCTATGTCTCCAAAGCTATGTTCATCGTGTTTGGATTAGCCATGTTTGTGATTGGATCAGCTAGATTATCCTCATGGATGTAGGTATTTCACAATCACGTGTCACTTTTTCTTCTTTGCTTTAAAAAAATGGTATTTTCTAGCAATATGCTTTGACTATCTGATGATCTTGGGTTCTTTTAGTCAATGCGGATTACACTCTCGGTTATATTAGTATTTTTTTAATAGGGGTCTGTAATGGTGAACAAACTCCAGATTCAAATGAATTCTTCATCCACGATAGCTTCCTTTGACGCCTCACAAATTGCATTATACTTAGAATCGCATGTGGAGTCGGAAATTGTATCTTGTTTGAACCTTTTCCATGTCAACGAATCCCCCAATTTTGCAAGAATCCCAACCAGACTATGTAACAAACATTATTTTTTGTTGTTTACCAACTCGCATCACAATAATCCAGTCACTAAGAGTTCATTTCTCCACCATTAAACCAAGAACCTGTCTTTAGTTTTCTTTAATACTTAGTATATTATTTACAGCATGTCATGACTTACACCATGATTTGCTGATATCGACTCTCCATTTCTCAAGCAAAGGAGAATCAGGCCTTGTACACGTCATGGGCATACATGATGACATAGAGCCGAAGCATATAGGACTAGACTCATTTTGTCCAGTTCTTCATCAGTTGTTGGACATAGATCCTTACTAAACTTTATGCCATGATGTAAGGGTAGTTCCTTTTCTTAGAATTCTCCATTTTGAATCTTTTCAAAATTTTATCTAAGTACGTGTCCTGACAAAGTCCTATAAGACGTTTTGTCCTATCTTTGTAAATCTTTATACCAAGAATATATGTTTCATCTCCCAGATCTTTTATAGCGAAACATTTCCCCAACCAACCTTATACACTTTGTAACATTAGGACATCATTTCCTATGAGTAGTATATCATCACACACTATAATACCAAGAAGATCACACTCTCACTGACTTTGAATATATATACATGATCATCTCTCGGCTTCTAGAAAATCCAAATTGTTTGAATTTCTCATGAAAGCAGAGATTCCAGTTACGAGAAGCCTGTTTAAGTCCATAAATGGCCTTTTAAAGCTTGCACACTCTTTTAGGATACTCTGCACTTTCAAAACCTTATGGTTGTGCCATAAACACATCCTTTGTCAGTTTTCCATTAAGGAAAGCGGTCTTGACATCCATCTACCATATTTCATAATCATGAAACACAGCTATGGCAAGCATTATCCTAATTGCCTTTATTTTAGCTACTGGTAAGAAGGTTTCATCATAATTAATCCCGTAGGTTTAAGTATAACCCTTCGCAACCAACCTAGCTTTGTAAGTGTGTACTTTCCTATCTATGTATGTCTTCTTCTTGAAGATCCACTTACATCCCACCGTCTTAAAACCGAGTGTAGTGTCAACCAAATTCTAAACTTAGTTGTTATACATAGACTGAATCTCACTTTTCATAGCTTACTTCCACTTAGCAGCCTCATGGCTTGCCATCGCTTCCTTGTTCAGTTTGCAGGTTCATTTAAAATCATATCAGCTGTTACTATCACTCATCTTGTCGTCTGGATTCCCAACTATTAGACTAGATCTTTACTAGCTGTTAGGGTAGGTAGATTAAACTATGTAAATCACAAAGTGATCACAAGAGAGACTACTTGCTTTGGAAAAGCTAATATCTATGGGAATATTGACACAACTAAATAAGAAGGTACATGACTTTAATTAAAAACTAAAAGATCCTTCTATGGATTTCTATTAACGAACAAGGAGAATTATGTTTTCTGGATGTGTACATTTCCCTAAGCCTGTAGGTTCTTCTTTATAGGAGAGAAACCTATTTAGCATTTACTCAAAATGTATGTGGATAATTTGATATGATGAATATCTTCCTTATTTAGCTCAATGCTATATCCTATCTCTTACTATCTAAAATCTTATCCTGGGAATAAATTTTTGACTCTTCCAGGAATCTAAGTTTATCTACGAGTAAGGAAAATAAACTTAGCCTACCAGTACTAACTATGATAATAATCCTTTACCAGCAGTACTACATTATCTGCCAGAGGAACTATTACTCTACAGTAGGGAGATCTACATATCCTACTAGTAGTAACTAAGTATTTACAAAAATATTCCTAACAATCCTCCCCTTTAAACTGGAATTTGACTATGTTAATTTCCAATTTCTAGATAGATTTCAAACTTGAATCGTAAGGATTGAAATATATAAGAGGACATAATTGTGAAGAGCATTAAAACATTTAGCAGATTTGTGTTCAAGTAAGATTGGTCTTCTTTAGCCTTTGAAAATACCGAACATCAAACGTCTTGTTAAAACCTTGAACATCTAAAGCAGCAATGTTAAAAGACAACGTGTTTGCAGGAGAAAACTTATGAACATGCAAACTGAAACTGTTGGAAACCACACTCATGCTACTATGAGTAGATTTGATATGCTTTACCAAGTAGCTACTCAACTCTTGGGGCTAGCTAATTCTTTAGTAGAATCTTTAAACATAACCATGGTGAATTATTACCAGTCCTATTTCTTAGAACATGACATTCACTGGTGATTTGAATACCCATATGTTTTTTGGCCAAATAATTCACAGCCCCATAATCGGATTTTATATGTCTTTACTGTAGCCACGTTGGCTCTAGGACTAGCCAACTCTTTGTTGTGATAACAAGGTGAGTTGATTACCCTACAATTTTTAGCAAATTGTCAGCTATCAACGGATTTGTTAAGTCTTTACCAAAAGCCGTTTGCGTTTGGACTAGCCAATCCTTTGGTTCCCAATAAGGGCATTATCCATGGTGGATTGATGACCATTTCAACTCTCGGCAAAAGAAGCATGGGTGAGTTAAATACCCTATAGTTTTGAGCAAACTATTAAAGCTATCAAAGATTTGAGAATCATTACCAGAGCCGCACCTCATGGTTGAAATCAACTACGCTTTTCTTGTCTTGTGATACATGGTCAGTTGAAAACACCATTTGTTGTGTGGTGGTGTAGTCTCTTGCAACACCCAATCCTAACTAATTGCTTTGTGTAAAATGTGTTGCAATAAAACCAAGCAGCATGCCAAAAAATGTTTCCATATCCTAAACTTGGTGCGCACTAAAAAAATGTGTATGGCACACTATGCAAAAGCTAATAAGTATAGAGATTCTCATTATATACTTTTTATATCCATTTAATATATTTTTTTAATAGCAAAAAGATTTATGATATATAATAAACGTCACAGTACTTTCATGTCCTTTAGGACTTTAGTATCAAAATTTGTTTCTGAGAAAAGGCATTCAACTGAACCGCAAATGGTAAGTTCATTACCCCACTGTTCGTGACAAAAATTCTCCAGATGAGATGAGCATCCTTTCGATAAGATTGATAAAGAGGGGATTCTTCTTGTCCACATACTTATGTATAATCAGTCCACTAAACTGTCTCCAACTCTATGAACACAAAAATAAGAATATAAGCTTCCAGTTTTGATACTCTAGGCTGTGTTGAATTATTCCAAAAATCACTACACCTTCATTCACTTTAGGTGAATCCATCAAAATCTATGATCTCCTGTAAGGAATAAAACCAACTCCCTAGCTTTATTTTCATGATAAAACGTCATTAACGACCTTTAAAATCCTATTCATTAAGTTCTGCTCTAGTGACAAGTGTAGAATTTCCCTAAGGGCTCTTCGTGAAAGTCTTGCGCGAGTTGGTCGAGTCTGTAGATGGCATTGATCGTTCTAACCCACGTTAGGCAATAACTCCCATGTCAACACTGAATATAATGAACAGGGTGTATCAGTAATTCAGAGCTAAAATCATCATAAGAAGATACTTAATGCATAATTTGTGTTCAGGTCAGGATCTCCTTTCAATTGGACAGGTGACCGACGAAGTTTTGAAAACCTTTTCATTGCCTAATCGCTTCTTCTGGGTACCAACCTTCTTGGAGTGAGGACGCATTTTGTTGTGCTTTAGAAAGCAAATGTGACGAGGAACTTTTAACATCCCTCTACTGTAGCTTCTGAGAAGGAACTTCAAATACTCTTGAGATTCTGGTTATATTCTGAGTATGAGAAAGGAGCATCACATTCTTCATGAAACATCTTGAGTAAACGAGCTTCAATCTTCTACTTCATTGGAACACCGTGGAGAAGGGCTTCAATGTCAACATCAACATCACCAGTCTTGAGTTTCTTTAAAGAGGCATTAGTCATTGGCTTCCATCTCTTTTTCAGACCCTTATGAATGAAACAGGCCTCTTTGAATCTTATAAACTCTTGTGTAGTGTTCAGATGAGAGTTTCGAACTTGAGCCATAGTCCAACCAGTAGTGTTTACAGAAGGCCTTAAATCTTCATTATGTTCTCATTTTTGTATAAACACCTCGTGTTATAGGTTAATTATAGGACATTATGTAATTCACAATTTATTTTTAGTGTTTTACGCGTTTAATCTTATACCGTAAAACGTTAAGTTAAATAGAGTAAATCTAAAAATGATCATTCATGTTAACGGGCATTAAACGATTAAAATGTTTACATCAAACATAGTGTTTTATGATTATATAAGGATAATTAATGACTTTGTTCATTTTATTTTTGT
This sequence comes from Tanacetum coccineum, assembly GCA_026074375.1. Lineage (NCBI taxonomy): Eukaryota > Viridiplantae > Streptophyta > Magnoliopsida > Asterales > Asteraceae > Tanacetum > Tanacetum coccineum. The sequence goes on along the minus strand of BQNB010019527.1, from coordinate 29,468 downwards.
TGGCTACGTAAAAATGCTTACGTTTCGCCGATTTAAAAATGCGTTTAGGCTTTTCGGAAGTTCCAAAACCTTAACTACGCTAAAACGATTACCCACGCTTGTACCAATACCCCAAATAATCAAATTAACATCTTTATATTTGTATTATATGCCGACAAATTTGGAGGATATGACCAAGAATTACACTTGTCACTTAATATCTAGATATGTAAGAATGATCTAGTGAAACAAACTCTATCACCATTAAAAAACTTGACTACTTCTTAACATTGTGCAAGGGTTAGAAAGTAAACCTATGGTTTAGGTTAATAGATATTTTTCTCTTATATATAGCATTCATGCACTCTTTTCTTTCATATATACTTACCAAAAATCACAAAACTTTCATTGTTCTCTCTTTGAAGCTCATGGCACAAAACCCCTTTGATACACAATCCATACTTTGATTTTCTTTCACCATATTAGTGTATACACCTCATACTTAAGGTATTCTAAGAAGGTTTCAAGGGTTGGTTAAGCTTTGAAAGGGTTTTTAACAAGTTATTGCAAGATTAGGGTTTTCAATACCTAATCTAGGGGTTTTCTAAGCTTGTAAGCTTTTGGGCTTTTGAATCTTAACGACGGTTTTTTGGAACTTGTTTTATCTTCGTACATCATCACTAAGGTTTTCTTAATTCCTTTATACTTTTATTTCTTATGATTTTATGTGTTATATGTTAAATATGGCTATAATCACCACTAAGGACTTTTAAATATGTAAAATGAGTTTTCATTTATGTTTATGAATTTATGCACTTATTCTTACGTCATATAGTTTTTTATATCATGGAAAAATAAGTAATAGTAGTGTTAACTATGGATTAAGTCATAAACATGTTTAGGTTAAATTAGGGTTTTATAAGGTTTCTTAATCTTCACATATGAAAATAATAGAAAGTAATATAAATACTTGTTAATCATGGAAAATGAAAAATATATGGGATAATGGACCTTAATATAAGTATCACATAGGTTACTTATAGTTATTAGGCTTTATATAAATAAACACTAGTTGATAAATACATAAAATAGCATTTTCTATAAATAGTATACACTTGGAATAATAATGGGGTGTAAAATTTCGACACTTAGACAGTAGGTTTTTTTGACATCTTTATATAAAAAATTAATACGCTATGCCGATTCCAAAATGATAAGAAAACTCGGAATAAAACCGATTTTTAACGAAAAAGATACGTTAATTACGAGGTTTATGACTATAAATACTTTTATAATATTATTTTTATAAAGTTACTATTCATTACAGCATCTTTCAATTTTTAAAACATCTATTATGATATAACTTTTATTTACGAGATCGTACTCGAAAGAAATCTCTTAAACAAAAATAAAGAACTATAACGATTAAACTACGACATTTTCGATACTTAAAGTTTATAAAAAGTAATTTTATAAATTCTAGATGAAAGTAAAAGTACTATTCATCAGCGGACCTAACTTTATAAAATAAATTTCCTCTTCTAATAACAAGACGTACTCGAAGGAATCTCTTAACGGGATTAATCGAATATGTTTTACGATTTTAAGTTTACGCTAATTAAAACCTAAAACGGTCATCGAGCTGTCCGTGTTCAGTAAAATCACTATTCATCGCAGAATAATCAAAAAACCTTAAAAATTGTTAATATTTCTGATCACTCATCTTACTTACGAAGACGTGGAAGTAAGGAAACGCTGGTGCAACTAAACTTCTAAATACGAACCAAATTAGTTAATTTTTTAGAAAGTTATTTAATAAACGTCTTTCACTTTATAATTATATTTTACTAAAACGGATTTGTCGGTGATTTTGCTATATAGGATTATTGACAAGTGGTTATCAAAGTGTAGGAATACTAGGGAGTTTCATAATGAGGCATCTCTTGGATGGCGCATTTTATCGACGAGTTGTTGGTATTTATGTTTTATTATGTGTCCCTAAAATCCTCGTATTCATGTCATGACCTTCTCTTTAATTATGATAGCGATCCGAACGATTGTACGAGTTATTGTATCATACTCTAAGATTATATTTAATGTTATAAATTAAAAGGACTCAGTATTCATACGACCTTCATTTAATATGTTGCATCTATCGTCTTGCATGACGTTTTATCTGTGATTATTTGGACTATCTGTACTCAAGGTGAGTTCATAGCCCCACTTTTACAGTTTTACTGATTTACTATTATTGGTGAGAAAATGTTTTGTTTTATCAATAAATTGGACGCAAGCTGTTTAAAGTATTATGATTAGGTGTTTGCCTAAGTAGCGATAACCTCTCTGAGCCAATTATCATGAAACTGCTCAATTGATAGATGTAGTTGTTAATTGCATTATGTGAGGCGCGAATATTATAAATAGTATCTATTAGGATTAACCTACCCCGTTTGGGTGCATTTGCTATCACCTGGAACAGAATAGTTGACCATGTAGACCTTGGATGTTGCGGGTTACAAACATCTGTACAGGCAAAATAACTGTCTGAAAATAGCAACTATAGGTTGAGCTTCTGTGTCATGAGCTATTTAGACAACATGTAATCTGGTTTTGTGATTGTTGCATATGTTGTAACATCTCGGATAAAGTACTTGCTGGTCCTGATAATTTAAATACATATAACCTTATGAATTCACAACATTTTTTTTTGTTGACTTTTTAAGCTATGTTTTCAGGAGTTACGACAATAGTGCTCGAGGTGCCATGGAATGCATTGGATTATGTTTTGGATTTGCCCTGTTAAAGATTATGTGCATATGTTTTTTTTGGGAAATTCAGCGTGTTATCTTTTGTAATATTAAACAAGAACAAGTAAAGCTATAAAGCTCTTTGTAATATGGTCTTTTATTAAATCCAATGTATCATATCTAAAAGACGTTTGTGTCGTTCTTATATATAATCTTGTGTTGTTGATCTTGAAGTAACTTTGCCCGGATCCTTAATCCGCTGCGACCATCTTTGAGGGTAGGTTCAGTGTTGGTTCAAGAGCCAAGTGATATAGAGAACCAGTGTCTAAATGTTTTGCTGGACTATTAAACGTTTCACACATTGCATACATACAAGGGGTTTTTACGGGGGTATTGCTATAATTACTTGTTGTATTGCATTAAGTCAGTTATAGGCTAGATGCAATGCATAATTGATATACGTGTTTATAATATATTATGTATATAAAGATAATAGTCTTATATTAATATACTTATATAAGTCACTGTTGATTTTCAGTTTCGAGCATGTCAGATTCGGAAGATTCTACAGTTATGTATACTGAGATAGCAGGTCCTTAGGTGGTGTCGCTGTGAGGGTGGTATGGGGTACGCACATTTCGCGTGTATGGGTAATTTTGGGTTTGTCGTCTCAGGAGTTGAGGGCCTATTTTATAGGATCCACCATTACAGTTTATTGCCTGGCCTGAGGAGCCGGAGCGCACCACTTCCCTATCTATGTACCATTTGTTCCGGAGCCTGTTTACCCGGAGTTCTTACCATGTGGACGATGAGGTATTCCGGCTGAGGAGCAGCAATGCCTGCTGTTACTCACCTACTCTTTAGTCACCAGGGTAAGATACCGGGAGGTCCGACCCTGGATGAGGGACCTGGAGGAGGATGACAAGGCGGATTCCTGAGGAGGATCAGGCCGACTATCCGGATGACAGAGGAGAAGATGTGGATGATGCAGAGGTGGAGGAGCACTTAGCTCCTCCTCCCCGCTTTCCCATGCCGACCCTGCAGCTGTGGCTTTTTGTGGCTGGCCATAGACCTACCTTGTTTATCGCGTCACGGCTAGGTTGTCCATCCGACTCCCCCACCCTAAGCGCCGGCATCGTTCCTTTCCGAGGAAGTTGCTGAGAGACTTGTTACCTTTACCATACCCCACCACCATCACCTCTTCTCTATACTTCATCACTACTATCCTCAGATACCCGTCTGCCATTACTTTTATCATCACCAACCACCAAAATGGCCCTCCATACTGTTGAGGGATCTTTGGGATCCAAAGCTGTAGGATAGACAGAGACGATGCACTACCATCTCCGATTTCATGAGACCAAGTAGCCTGTAGATGGTGTTTTACCGCTTCGTAAGAGGCCGGTGTACTTCTCCTGGTCCTGGATACGAGGTCGGGGGAGAGTTCGACTAGCTGGTACACGCTAGGCAGGTGTGGACCTGCCACTGTAGGGCAGGGGACCTTATGGATTTGTGATATGTTAGTGCGCGCCAGGGACGCCAAGACGTCTAGAGAGTTGGGGCTATTGGTAAATTATGCGATACGTGGTGGATGACCTTGTAGGTCCCAACTCAGGAGATTGCTCCGACCACCTTAGAGGGGCTGTCAATCAGAGAGTTATTGAGTTGGCTACTACTTGTTTTTTTGGCCAGGAAGGATGAGATCATATATTCCTCAGCTGGATGATGCCCACGGTATGGACCCCGGAGCTCTATTAGAGCCCGATCTGTCGACTTTTGTTGTTACAAGGATAGACCATTCAATTAGATCACTGTCCTTCTGAGGGAGGAGGTAGGCCAGTTATATCTCATGCAGCTTGGGTTACAGTCGATGGATGCTTGCGATCAGACGCATTCCGAGGGCATATCACTTCGGACCACAGTCATGGCTCAGCAGTCCGAGATCGTTGAGTTAGGCAGCAGACCGTAGGAGACAGACGGTGATTTTAGATCTGCTGAAATCAGACTGAATTAGGAGACAGAGAAGCTTCAGACCGCTAGTGGAGGACACTAAAGTTACGTGAAGAGCCTCAAGACTCAGGATGATCGAGCTCAGCTTCAGAGACAACCTGGGGACCCGTCCCTGCTAAGGATCCGTGCAGAGCCAGAGCTACCCGAGTCCCGACGGCCAGTAGCTAGTTCTTAGATGTGTTTATGGACTGTAGCTGCTGTTACAGTCTTCTTAGTCTTGTTAGCTTTTATTCGTACTTTTTGTGTGTTTGTTAATGTTTTATGGGTGTATTCCCATTTTGTATGATGCTAGCAGAATGTACTAGATCTTTTGGTTTTGTTAGCTACTCTATTTAGATCTTTTGTTCACTGTATCGGCTACTTTTTACTGTTTCCTTAATCCTATGTATACGAGAATATCTCGCTAGTAAGGCTTTAGGTTTATTTTTATCTTGTAACCTAAGTGTTGTGACGTTTGTAATTTATACCAAACCATGTATTATTTTTCCCACGTTATATATGGAAAATGGTTTTATGTTTTATATGAACTCGAATTTATTGTGACATGATTCGATTTGTTAATTTCAATACTGTTGTGTATTTCACCATGTGTTGTGATCTCGTTTTATTTTGTTATGTATACGTCGGGTTATGGTTAAGATTTTTGAAATCTAACGGGTATTATGTTTCCTTGTGATTAGAAAATGGCACCAAAGAGAACCACGAGTCAAGCCAGTAACCAAACTCCCCACAGTCATAGACCCTATCTACAAACCACTTTGGTCACCAGTGCCCAACTTCAGCCATGATCGACGAGGGTGTCACTGCTGTATTGGCAGCACGTGCTACGACCCAAAATGGCGATGATAGCCATACCTCGGGAACAGGTGTGAGAAGGAATGAACGCGCTGTTCGGGAGATGCATGTTTCCCGACTTCAAGCTATTGTCAACCCCATTATTATTCAGGGGGTATTGAAGGTATAGTGGTCGGACTTGCCACCCCACATGCCCAGTGGTTTGAGAGGATGGAAACCGTGATTTTATTGTTAGCATAAGTAACTGCATCGTGGAGAATCATGTGGAAGTTTTGCCACTTGTCCTCGTATGGGAACTGTTCTAACATTGTGGAACTCACATGCTAGGACAGTGACTAAGAGGTCGCATATGCATGACGTGGTCTGACTTGTAAACGAAGATGACAACTATATATTGTCGAGGAATGAATCAAGAAGATTGGGCAGAAATGTGGAATCCTATCAAGTTCAATGGCACGATGTAGTATGCCTACAACCACGCTTCAGGTTGCTAGCATCTGATGTGGGACAGGATGTTTCCTGAAGAGACTGACAAATTGAAAGGTATGTCGGTGGGATGCCGACCTGTTTTACTCAAGTGTTGTGGCCATCGAAGCCAAAGGGATGCAGGAAGGTATTGAATTGGGGATGAATTGATGGATAGGAGAAATAAAACTTTTGCTGAACGGACAGGCAAAAAACAAGAGGAAGTTTGAAGACAAAACCTCCTCACGAAATAACCAAAAACCAACAACTGATGTGTGTGTGTGGAAAGGAGTAGAAAAAGCCCACGGGATTATGCTGCGGGGAAGGGAACGGTGACAAGAAATCGTATGAAGGGACTAAACCTCTATGTCCCAAGTGTAATTTCCAACCCTTTAAGGGTCCTTGTATACCAAATGTGCCACTAAACTGCAAGAGCTTGGCCACCTGGCCAAGGACTGTAGGAGCCGGCCTGCAACTGCAAATAACAACAACAAAACAACGCATTAAACAAACAACAACAACAACCGCAATAACAATAAACAATACAAACAACCGCAACAAACAATAACAAAACTCCGTTAAACAAAAACAACCCAAAGGGCCCAAGGGGCAATACAATGCCATATTTGCTCTTCGAGTGCGGGGGCTCCAGGCCACTTCAGGAAGGACTGCCCCCAGTGGAAGAACAAGAATCAGGGAAATGGTAACGCTGTAGCCAGGGCTTATGCAGTGGGAGTTGCAGGGCAAAACCCAGACAACAACGTTGTGACGGGTACGTTTCTCCTAAACAACCGTTGTGCTTCCATTTTATTTGATACTGGTGCAGATAGAAGTTTCATGTCTACTCAATTTAGTACTTTTGATAATATAGCCCCACTTACATTAGATCATGGGTTATAACGTTGTGTTGAATTAGCTGATGGTAGAATAATTTGGGTAAATACGGTATTACTGGGTTGCACGTTAAATTTTCTGAACCATCCGTTTCACGTCGACCTAATGCCTGTAGAAATGGGTACTTATGACGTCATAATTGGCATGGACTGGTTGACGAAATACCAAGCCATTATTGACTGTGCTAAGAAGATCGTTCGTATTCCCTTTGGGAGCGAAATCTTAATTTTTCATGGAGACGGAAGTAGAAATAAACGCGGGACTCGATTAAACATCATCTCGTGCACCAAGGCCCAGAAGTATCTGCTACAAGGATGTCACGTCTTTTTGGCACATATTACCATCAAGGAGACTGGAGACAAGTCAAAGAAGGAAACAACTACATGAATGTACCGTTCTTCAAAAATTTTTCCGAAGTATTCCCCGTAGGACCTTGCCAGTCTTCCCCAACCTGCAAGTGGAATTTCACATCGATCTAGTACCTGGTGCTGCACCTGTAGCACGGGCACCTTATCGATTGGCCCCATCAGAAATGAAAGAATTGGCGGATCACAACAAGATGCTTTACGACAAAGGCTTTATAAGACCTAGTTCGTCACCATGGGGAGCTCCAGTTCTATTCGTCAAGAAGAAAGATGGATCGTTACGGATGTGCATAGATTATCGGGAACTAAACAAACTAACGGTGAAGAACCGTTATCCGCTACAAGAATTGTTGATTATTTGACCAAATTCAAGGTCGTGTGTCTACTCGAAGATCGACTAAGGTCTAGGTTATCACCAATTGAGGGTTCCAGAAGAAGACATCTAGAGACGTGTCTTTAGAACTCGATATAGACATTATGAAATTCAAGTTATTGCCATTTGGTTTTGACAACGCACTAGCTGTGTTTATGGACCTATGAACCGAGTGTGCCAAACCTTATTGGACAAATCGTAATTGTCTTTATTGTCGTATAGGATCTTTTCAGACAGCCAAGAGCGCCGAAGGCATCTGAACGATAATATTGAGTTGTTGAGAGAAGTAGGAGATTGTATGCAAAATTTTCCAAACTGTGAATTTTGGCATTCCCAAGGGTGTATAGTCCCTTGGTCACGTGATTGATAATAAAGGCTTTTCACTGTGGATCCAGCCAAGATTGAATACCTTTAAAGATTGGGCATTCCTAAGACAACCATCGGGATTCGTCGTTTTTAGGTCTTGCTGGGTATTTCCGTACGTTCATTGAAGGGTTTTCAAGATCGTCCAAACAATGACCAAGCTCACTCAAAGGAAAGTTAGGTTTGAGTGGGGTGACAAACAAGAGCGCAGTTCCAGTTATTGACAGCAGAAGTTGTGTAGTGCACCATTCTGGCTTTACAGAAGGAAGTGAAGATTTGTTAGTATATACGATGCTTCGATCCAGGGTTTGGCGCTGTGTTGATGCAAAGGGAAAAGGTTATTCCTATGCATCCACGTCAGGTAAGATCCAAATGAGAAGAACTATACTACTATGTCTGGGATCTTGGAGCAGTAGTGTTCGCTCTAAAAAGTTTTGGAGGACTTTCTGTTATGGTACAGTGTACGGTGTTCAATGATATAAGAGTTTCAGCATATTCTTAATCAGAAGGATTGGATCATGAGACAACGCCGTATGGTTAGAGTTGCTTTAGTGATTAACGATTACGATATTCGTTTATCACCCAGGGAAGGCAAATGTCGTTGCTGATGCTTTGTGAAGGAAAGAAACGGGAAGACACCGTTAAGAGTTCGTGCTTTAGTCTGATATTAGTAAAAAAAAAAAAACCTTGGATCTTCCCTAAGCAAATCTTGAATGCTAGACTGAAGCACGGAAACCATGAGGAGACACGTGAACATCAGAGAATGAGGGATTGGGAGGTATGCTGATTGAAAATGCCTAAGTTTCCGACAAAGGAATTAGGAAGGAAAAGTTGGATACCTGTATGAATGGAAACCCTGTACTCAATTAGGAGGAGGTGGGTTACCTTGTTAATGGTTGTTTTGGCAGACTGTGATCATGCACGGTCCTCAGATCGAGTATTTCTATCCACTAGAGATCTTTGTGTTCTTGAGCGCCTCGATACGATTTACTTTTCTGAATCTTGTCCAAAAGGATCTTTTTCAATTCAAACTCAGTGAATGATGCAGTTGCCTCGTATGTTGATTTGGGTTGAGAGGAAGATTTAGCCAAGATGATATTCTCAAGTGATTCAGTAATGGTGCTTTGGATCACAGGAGTGGCGTAGTCAGATACTTCCTTTGGTAGGATTTCAAGAAGTTGACTCTTGACTTCATCTTTGATGATCTCTTTTACAGACTTCTCAACAAGATCTATGTATCTCTTCCTCTCATCTTTAGCCTTCTTTTCAAATTTTGTAGTGTATGACCTGAAAGACTTCTTAATAGAATCTGTCTTGTGCTAAGTTGAGCATCCACTATTGCAGGAATTTGTGACTTTATCATTTTGAGCAGTTGTGCAGAATAGTCAGCTTGTTTGAGTTGAGAAGGTTCTTTTTCCAAGGCAGAAACTCTTTGATCGAATCCAAACAGGGATGAAAAATCTAGAAGAGCAGGAATTAAGGTTACAGTTGTTGCACTTGTTGGTGCAGGAGTTGGTATTGGTGTTGATTGTTGTTGAAGAGGAGTGATGGGTGGAATTGTCAGAGGAATGGTTGATCCAGCTGCAGACGAAGTTTCTGGGATTACCGTGACAAGTATGTTGAGAAGAGGTAGAGTCTGAGTACTTGGTTCTTCATGACGAACCTTGACATTCATCATAGAAAAGACTTCAGTGTCTGTTGGCGGAACATTATCCAAGTTCAGAAATTGATTTGCAAAGTCAGATGAAACAGACAAACTTTGCAATGGAACTTCAGTCTTTTGTATGTCATGAACAGTTGTAAGAATTACATGTTCATCATCCTTGACTTGTTCATATGTGGTCTGTTGAGTGCCTTCATCACGACCAACATCAGTCATCTCTTCATCTTGTTCCCTTCTTCTTCATGCTCTATTGCTTGCTACCTTACGTTTACATCCTTGTACAATTCCTCATACTCTTCATCATCATTAGTGAATTCAATACTATCAGGAGTACGTACATACTCTTCTTCATGTTCTTCTTCATCATCGTTCTGATTGAGATTAGGATTCTCATCTTCATCAGAATCCGTCTTTTCACTGTCACTTGCTTCGTTGTCATCATCAGCATTACTTTTAACATCATTTTCATCATCATCCTTGGTTACTTCATCACTGCCATCATCATTGCTTTCATCATCACCACTATCTCCTCAAGATTCATTTCCACTCTCAGATAGATATTTGGGTACATCGGGAACCCCTGGTTTAGTTATAACACCTCGTATTTTAGGTCATTGTATGACATTATGTAATTCATAATTTATTTTTAGGGTTTTACGCGTTTACTCTTAAACCGTAAACGTTAAGTTAAATCGCGTAAACTGAAAATGATCATACAATGTAAACGGGCATTAAACAATTAAATGTTTACATCAGCAAGTTTTTATATGATTAATGATGGAGATAGATTAATAATCTTTGTTCTTCCTTATTTTACTCTACTAAAATGCTTACGTTTCGTAATACAATGCGTTTAGGCATACCCGACGTCTAAAACCTAACTACGCCTAAACGAGTACCCACGATTAATACGCCTATACACAAAATAATAAAACAATAAACATCATATAATTATGATAATATATAAGATAGATTATAAATACCCACGATTATACCCAATACTCAAAATAATCAAAAATTACATCTTATATATATATATATGCCGAAATTTATATAATGAGACCAAGACTTTTCAAACTTTTCTTAATATCTAGATATTTTATAAAAGATCTCTTACACCTTTTACCAACTTGTTAAGTTAACTTTAACCTAGGGTTAGAAAGTAACCATGGTTAAGTTAATAGGATATTTTCCCTATATATAGCATACATGAACTCTTTCTTTCATAGAAACTTAACAAAAATCACCAAAAACCTTCCTTGTCTCTCTTTGAAGCTCACGGCTCAAAAGCTCATATAAACAAATCATACGAAATTTTTCTACAATCCATACATCTCTTTATACATCAATCCTAAGATGTATTAAGTCATATTCAAGCCTTGGATCACCATTTGCAAGTATTAAGAAGAAAAAGTAAAGATTAGGGTTTTGGAAACCTAATCTAGGGTTATAAGCTTGAAAGCTTGGTTTTGAATCTAAACACGGGTTTAGAACTTATTTCTCATCTCTTACATCATCACTAAGGTTTTCTTAATTCCTTTATACTTTTATTTCTTATGATTTTATGTGTTACATGTTAAATATAGCCATAATCACCACTAATGACTTTTAAATGTGTAAAATGGATTTTTATTTGAGTTTATCAATTTATACACTTATTCTCATGTCCTAATGTTATAAATATCATGGAAAAATAGATCTATAAAGATGTTAACTTATGGTTTAAGTATAAACATGTTTAAGGACTAATTAGGGTTTTAAAGTTATCTAATGTAAATACAAATGAAAGTAATGAAAGTAAAAGGGTTAAACTTGTTACAATGAAATTATAAGGACTAGGGATGATATTGGACTTTATTATAAGTACCACAAGTGTCAAATGTGTTTTTAAGAGTTTTTATAATAAACTACTAAAGAAAATGATACATAAAACAAGTTTTTATAAAGTTATACACTTAAATACATATGGGCTGTTTAAAATCCGAATTTGGACAGTAGGTTTTGATATAATATAATAATAATACGCCTCATGACGATTCCATAATGATAAGAAACTCGAAAAAGAAACGGATTACTAACGAGAAAGATACGTTAAAAACGAGTTAACGACCATAAATACTTTTGATAAAACTATTTTTTATAAAAGTTACTAATCATAACACCAACCTTTTAATTTTTGAAAACATCTAAAATATATATAACTTTTAATACGAAACGTACACGAAGGAATCCTAAAATCTGGAGTTAAAACGAATAAGAAATCGCGATAAGAGTTTACTGCTAATTAAAACGACCCTATAAACGACAAACGAGCTGTTTTAACAGTAATTATTACTATTCATCTCTCAAATCTAAAAACTTAAAAATGTAATATTTTGATCGCATCTGTCTTACTTACGAAGCCCGTGAAAGGGTTAAGAAACGCTAGCAACGACTTACAACTCAAAATAGAGTGGTCATTTTAACCAAAGTTAATTACATAACCGTTTTCCACTTTAATAGAATACATTTTTTTACCAAAACGATAAGTCGGTGATATAAGCGTATATAGTATACTTATGTAGGTTATCAAAGTGCATAATACTAGGGAGATATCCAACTTGAGCCTATCTTCGGAGTAGGCGTATCGACGATGTGTTGGATTTACGATTAAAGTATCCTAACTCCTCGAACGTCTGTCCCAATGACCCTCTTTAATTATGTTAGCCCCGACGATAGCAACTACTTAACTACTATACAGAAAGTTTATTGAATGTTTATTAAATTGTAGTACTCAGTACTTATTCGACTTACTATAAATAGGTTTGCATCGCACGTTTTTGCGTGACCATTTTAACTGTGATCATTGACTATCAGTACTCAAGGTGAGTTCATAGCCCCCTTTTACTAACTTATCTTAAATTGTTTTACACACTCTAAGGGGTGAATTCCTACTTGCCTTATTTTTACTATTGACACAAGTTTTTTTCTAAGTGATTTCAAAGTAGTTTAACTGTATGACTATCACAGATTTACTGCCAAGACATATTATTGCCTAAGTTACCACTATTGCCAAATTAAAGTCCCGACATATCATTAACCGTCATTCTAGGTATGATGCGCGATGTTGGGGATAGATCTAATCGGACTGAGACAATCCCTAGACCTGGAAATTCGGTCACAAGTTTTGACCATGTGCATTTAACATGAGAATACTTTTAGTTTTTTGGCATCATCCTATACATTTGTGGGGCACAAACTAGTTAAGAGCTTCTCGGGTTCATGAGCTTAGAGCAATAATAAACGGTTTAGGCTACTAAATATGTGTTTTAGAGTCCTATATCACAGTCGATCTTGTGGTCCACCAATTTACCAACAAACCCTATGAATTTCACTCAACCTTTGTGTTGACGTTTAGCATTGTAAATTTCAGGTCCTAGTAATTAAGATGAAGGGGGGCCGTGGCAGATTCAATGAAGATGTATTCTGTGTTTTATCTAAATAATATGCAATTTTTGTCTTTCATAAAACATAATTCATCTTTTGAGATTTTTTTAAATGTATTTGGAAAGTTTATGACATCAAACAACGTATGGGACTAATGTAATCAACCCTGATAAGTTTTGCTATAAAGAAATATTATCTTAAAATGTCCATTCTTGGGGCCCATTTCCTATATCTTGTTTGTTTGTACTTGAAGTAGCAAGCTACCTTGCACTCTCCAATGTTACTATTCCGCTCTACCATGATTTTGGGGTGTTAACAATTCTATGGGCGCTATTCATTGTCTTATGATCCCAATGTTGATAAAATAAAGGAATCTCAAACAGGTTGTTAAAGAAAAGAAAAGAAGAGAAAATCCAAAAAAATTAGGGATAGTTAGTGTACATATAAACAATACTGGTGGTGAAACAGGACTTGTCGAAGCTATTGATTCTTTTAAGTTCTCCTTGACGAACACTGTTGCTACTTTTTGAGGTAATTATCTAGGGGGATTAAGAGTCTTGTTTCTGATGTTTTCTTCATAACATTTTGCGTGAGGACACGGCAATACCTTAGAAAGGGGATTTTGGTATGTGCTTAATTAACATACCATTTTCCATATAAAACGGACTAAAGACTAATAAGACTACCAAAGATACATTTGTACTTTGTATGTTTTGCGTTTTGAATTGTGCAGGAACAGATACTCAAAAAGAAAGCCACAAATGACCAAACCAAGCACCGGGGTGGAAAGACAAAGTCAAATCCGCAAGACCAAAGTCATCCATTAGTCAAAAGTCAGACACATAAAGAAAATACCAACTTGAGGGACCGAAAACCTTGCCAATCCTCAAGTTGTATTACAAAATGAAAAAAGACAAGGTCCCGAAATTTCAAACCGGGCAAAGTTGTTATAAGAGACGAGGCCAAAACTGACAACCTACCCTAACTCCATTTCTTTTCATCCCTCCCAAAACAAAACCCAGGTAACAGATAGGGGATTACGTCCCATACTTCTACCTGCAAACGCACACAACAACCCTAGAATAATATCATTTTCAAAACCAGCTCCTCTATCCACCCGCCCAGCTGTATAAGTGCCATGTTGGCAATCCCTCACCATTCACTAATATTTTCGATGGCTGAGATTGACTCCAAAGAAGCACAAAAGAAATTAAAGGCTGGGATTTGTTTTAGAATTACCTCACACAACACGCACACTTAGTTTTTCTCTATTACCTACACCCCAATCTGTACACGCACTCTCACAGAAAGAGGTCCCAAAGAAGAAGACTTCGGCTATAAATAGAGCCTTTTGTAAGCCTTTGAGGCATCTAGTATCTAGTAACTAGTTAATTTTTAGAATATCTTAGCTTAATTTTCAATATCACTTAGCTTATTTTAGTTCTTAAAGTTATTTACAGCTTTTACTTTCAGCTTTGTAACACTTTCAAGTTTTAATGCAAATTGGAGGTTTTAAGTCAATTTACAATTCCAAGTGTTAAGTTTCTTAATTGTGTTGTTTTGTATTCAAAAAGCTCTCAACACAGCTTGTTTACAAGCTGCTTTAATTAAGTAAATTTAAAAAGTTAAGTAGTAAAGATAAAATGACTCCTCAAATATCACCACAGCTTACTTTATTATGTATGATAAGCCAGTTCTGGATGAGGCTTATTGTACACTACTAGCTTGTTTGATGCAACTAAGACTTTTAGTTTCTTGTTAGAGCCCTGTTTTGAGCAAGGGTGTTGTAAGTTTCTCTTTTTTCTTGTTTTCTTATTTACTGTAGAACTGCTTATTAGTTGCTATTCTTGACTAAAATCTGTTTATAAGTATTCTATGTTTCTTAAAAACAATCTGTTTTTAATAATTTAGGACCAAATCAGCTTAATATAAAAAGAAAAATGCCTTTGGTGAAAATTCTAAGGGGATACTTAGGAACTAACAGTACTAACCCATATTAGTACTCTAGTCACTTTTGGAACTTATAAACTAGCATTACTAACTTAAAGCCAACCAGTACTTACCACCAAGTTAGTACTGTTGAGTTAAAACAGTTTAGAACTGAAGTGTGGTTCATATTTAGCTTACTCACTTTATTATTTCTGCTTATTTAAGATTTCCTTAGCTTTTTAGAGTAGATTAAACCATTTTCCTTTACTGTCTTTAAGAGTAAGCTTATTTTCCTTTTCAAAGTAATTTTCATAGTGTATCAGATTGTAGCTTTTTAGCTTATTTGCCATTTTAGTTTAATCTAGTTACTTATTCTTATGCCTGAGTGCTTATTAGGGAGTAGTTGTAAATATCTGTTTTTAGCTTTTTGCTTATTTCTTATTTCATTGTGTTTTAATTTGACTAGCAATACTAACCTGAAAGCTACAGTACTATCTAAAGGCTAGCCGTAACTAACTCAAGTTAGTACTGGTAGTTAAAACTGTTAGTACTGTTATTAGTACTGAGCTGAGATTTTTCTTTGCTTAATTAAGCCTTAATATTTGCTTTTGAAATTGCTTATTTAGAGTTAACTTTTAGCTTATTTAATGTCTTAAAGTTTATTTGAGCTTTTTTCTGTCTTAGTATATAAGTTTAAGTGTTTTTAACCATTCCTAGCTTTTATTCTCATTCAGCTATGTTTCTATTTTGCTTAATTTTTATGTTGCATTTGCTATTAACGTTTTAGTGTGCCCCATCATTTCCATGTCTTATTCAAAAATCTTAGGGGTGGCAATTTCTGACCCGACACGAAACCCGACCTGAAACCGACACGAAAATTAGCAGGTTTGGGTTGAGTCTAATAGATTTCGGGTCGGGTTTGGGTCGACCTATCTGACCCGTTTATTAAACAGGTTAGGTTCGGGTTGAGAATAAATTAAGCGGGTCGACCCGTCAACCCGTTTAAGATTTTTTCTAAAAATATAAATTATTTATATTTTATTATATGTGTTAAATGGGTTAAACAGGTCGACCCGCAAACCCGTTTAACTTGTTTAACCCGTGTAATATGCCAACTTTTGTATATAAAACGGGTTAGATGGGTCAACCCGAAACTCGTTTAACCTATTCAACCCGTGTAACCTATTTAACCCGCCAACATAACTATATATATGGGTTAAATGGGTCAGGTTTGGGTTATGTGTAAACATGTTAGGGTTGACATAGCTGACCCGATTATTTAAATGGGTCAGGTTCGGGTTGAGGTTTTCTGACCCGTCAACCTGCCAACCCGAACCCGACCTGAATTGCCACCCCTAGTTTTCTTAGCAATGTTTTTGCATACAATTGATCTTTAAGCCTCCTTTGAAACAAGAACAAGAAAAAAAGAATCAAGAAAATATTTTTGGACTTATACAGTGGGCCATGTTAGATACATGTCAATCTTATGTTAAGTTGAATCACTTTTCAAAAGGCTTGATGATTTGTTTTGACCTACACATGATTTATACATTGAGCCCACTTGAACACATGATGCGCAATCGAATTACCAATTCACCACCTCACCTGTTTTGGAAAGAAGACAAATTGCTTTTAAATGTTTGCTTCCTATTACATCTCTATTCTAATGAAATGAGAAAACTATATGCTAGATATTTAAAATAGTTTAGGCAAGTGATTAGACATATTAAGGTAAAGTAGAGACATAATATATAGATCTCAACTCAGTCAATAGTTCAAAGAAAATCAAGACCATTGAAAATGATCAGTACTTGAGGATTAAGATGTATTGATTCTGATAACACGAAAATGACATACATATCATGTAACCGAAGACAAAATGTTAGGAAAAGGTATAGAAGAACATGATGTTGTGGAAACAATCGTCACCCTATGTTCATTCGATCTTTTTCGATGATTGGCATATTCATCTTTGATGTAACCATGAATCTAATTCCGAAAGACGTTCCTTCTAACATCATTTTCCTTTTCTTAATACATATGTTAACCAATATTGAGTAATCTTTGTATGTAGTAAGCAACTAAACTGTAATCGATTTTAATGTTATCAAGCATGTTTTTACTTGAGAAATCGTTGATGGCATTCAACTATAATGCCCGTGTGTTTAATATGTAGATTTAAACACGGGCAGATGCTCACCCTGCCCCGTAATGTCTCCGTCAAAGGATACAAACAAGTTGTAAGTAATAAGTAAAATTTAACACCTGTGTTGGATTTTTCACGACTTTATTTGAGTGGAAAATAATTGAAAGATTTTGATGGTATATGCATAATCATTTTGTCAGGCTTTCCAACTGCGTTGGAGTCATACATCTCATACCAATGCGATGAACTAGATACTCAAAGTCGTTCTTTTAGAAGAGCTTTAGTAAATAGATCCGCAAGTTGGTATTCTGTCCCGACAAAGTAAAGTTCTACAGTACCCTTCTCAACATGTTCCTTAATAAAATGATACCAGATGTCTATGTGTTTTGTCTTAGAATGCTGGACTGGGTTGCATGAGATAGCAATGGCACTCTTAGAATCACAATACATATCAGAATCCGGTTGTATTTGTATCCATAGTCTAGTAGTTGTGTACGCATCCAAATGACTTGTGCACAGCACGCGGACAAGGAAACATATTTCAGCACTCAACCATAGACACGCAGTACAATCTTTTTTGTTTTGAACGTCTAACTTACGAGTTTTCCACCTAGAAATTGCAATCCTCCTGATGTGCTTTTACAATCATCTTTACATCCTGATTGGTCCGCATCTGAATATGCAATTAGTTCAAATCCGGAATCCTTCGGATACCATAGGCCCATTTTATAGGACTGTCTCAGGTACCAAAAGATTCGTTTAACCTCTTTGAGGAGTTTGACCGTAGGACGTGCTTGTTAATGAGCATAAACAAAAGTAGCAAAAGCAATGTCTGGACGACTGGCTGTTAGGTACATAAGCCCTCCTATCATACAACGATAAGTCGTTTGATCAGTAGGAGTGCCTTGTAAATCACCATCCAGCCTCTCAGTTGCCATAGGTGTACTCATTGAGACACATTCATCTAGACCATGTTTCTTTAACAACTCAATTGCATATTGTGACTGACTTATGAATATGCCACGGGGAGATTAATGAACTTGAAGTCCAAGAAAGAACTTTAGTTCACCCATCATCGACATTTCAAAATTATTTTTCATTAGGTTTGCAAAACGTTTTGAAAAATCTTGATTTGTTGAACCAAAAATAATGTCATCAACATATACTTGAACAAGTAATATGTCTTCCCCATGACATCGTGTGAACAAAGTCGGTTCAATAACACCTTTAGTGAACCCATGTTCAAAAAGAAAAGAAGACAATTTGTCATACCATGTACGAGGTGCTTGCTTAAGACCGTATAGAGGTTTTTTCAACCTCTAGACCTGATCTGGAAATTCTGGATCAATAATCCCTTCAGGTTGGCTGACATAGAGTTCTTCTTTTAAAGGACCATTGAGAAAAGCCATTTTGACATCCATTTGAAAGATCGTGAAATTCTTATGAGCAGCATAAGCAATAAACATCCGAACAGCCTCAAGTCGAGCAACAGGAGCAAATAACTCTTCAAAATCAATGTCTTCTTCCTGCTTGTATCCTTTAGCCACAAGACGATTTTTGTTCCAAGCTATAATATTCTCAACATCACACTTGTTCTTCCAGAGCTATTTGAGAGCAATAACATTCTTTTCTTCTGGTCGTGGAACGAGTTCCCAAACTTGAAGTCTTTCAAATTGATTCAACTCATCTTGCATGGACTCAATCCAACTGTGGTCTACCATAGCTTCTTTGATATTCTTTGGTTCAATAGTACTGACGGTTAATGCATACATGCATACCTCAGAATCTGTGTGTAGCCATTGTCGAGTCATGACAGGTTTGGATGGGTCACCAATAACTTGGTCTAGAGGATGATCTTTTGTCCAAATGTGTGTTGAGGGTTGTACTTGGTGGAAATTCTGCACATTTTATGGTTCTAGGGCCGTTGTAGATGACTCAATTTCCTCACGACTTGGAGGATTATATGGAACAAATTGTCAATTGCCATCAAAATGAGTAGAATTTTCTTGATTGAATTCATTAGCCTATGTTAAATAGATTAGAGAGGTTTGTTCATCAGATGTAGTTGCAATGGGAGGAGCCCCATGTTCATCAACAATAATTGAAGATGTGGAAGGTGAGTCTTAATGAATTTGAGTCGGTTGTGCAGCGAAATTTATGGGTGTATCAGAAAACGTATTCTCAAAATATTCTTCAAACATTAGACTGAACAAATTATCTAAATCTTCTTTTGATGGAGTATTCATTTCTTTTGCTGATGAATTATGATTTATGAATCGTTAAAGCTCGGGTTCTAAACAATCGTGTTCAGAAGCCATAGTTGTGAGCTCGTCAAACTTGACATTTATGGTTTCCATAATCTTTTTAGTACGCCTATTATAGATTTGAAACCCTCTTGATGTTTCCAAATAACCAATAAGGATTCCAATGTCGGCTTTTGGTTTCATTTTTCCAAGATCATCTCGGTCATTTGTTGGATAGCACAATGAACCAAACATATGAAAATATTCAACATTTGGCTTTCTGTCACGTAATAACTCATAATGTGTTTTGTTATGTCGTGTATGAAAGATTGACCGATTTTGAGTAAAACAAGCGGTAGCCACTGTTTCAGTCCAAATAAATTCAGGTAAGCGTGAAAAGATAAGCATCGTACGAGAAGCTTCAATAAGAGTTCGATTACATCTTTCAACCACTCCATTTTGCTGAGGCATTTGAGCAGTTGAAATTTGTTGCATGATGCCTAACTTTTCATAATGAGCTTTAAGAGTTGCATTTTTGAATTCAGTACCATTGTCCTTATTGAATCTTGCAAACTTTTTGGGCTTAATAATTCAGTTCAGCTGAGCAATAATTTCCCTTTTATAGATCTCTGGAGTATTCATCTTTCGAATGAAGAAAGTATAACCCCATGTATATCGAGATAAACTTACCGATCACAAGAATATACTTCTTTCCATTTATCGAAGCTACCCGCATTGGACCGCATAAATCCATATGAAGTAATTCCAATTTGGAGTGATCACTTGGAATTAATTTGAGTGGATGAGAAGCTTTCTTGCTTTTTCCTCTTTCACAAGCAAGAACAAAGTTGCTCTTATTCCATATTTAAACTTTGGAAGACCATTAACCAAGTCAATCTGGTAACTACTTATGGTCCGAAATTAAGATGTGAGAGTCGTCAGTCCATAACCATAAAGGACTTTGTCGAAGTTGCCTTAGACATTAGACAAACGGGTGAAGAAGCAGCCATGTCAGAAATGGAGATAGTATATAAATTTGATTCGTGACTGCCTGTAAGCAAATCATCTCCTTCTAGATTACACACATAACATGTCTTAGAACGAAAAGCCACTTCTAAATCACCATCACAAAATTGTCCAACGCTAAAGAGATTATGTCCAAGAACGTTCAACATAATATACATGTCAAATAGTGATATTTCTTGTATATAATCACCCATAGCCTGTGATTGATGCAAAAATTATCATCCCAAAGCGAGACGTGCCCATGAATTTCTCAATGAAATTTTTTTACAGATCCTATCACCCGGCATATGCTTTTGAACAACCACTACAACAATCCCACAAAACGATCTGTACTACGTGAACACAAAAGAAACACCACATTGGACAAGGTGGTCAATTTGACTACCCATTTCTTAACAGAGATCGATTGTTTTTTAGATGAACGACTATTCTAACCATTCGGTTTTGTGTTAACAAGAGACCAAACAACATCTGGTTTTGATTCAAACTATTTTTGCCAGATTCGACTAGTTTGAATCTTGTTCTACATGTATGTGCTTAAAGATTTATCTCGTAAATTTCTTTTCTTTGTACTAGAAACCTTATCGTTAGCTTTTGAGGTACTTCCGACATCAATCTTAGGTTTAGAGACTACATAAGTAGTATCTAAAGACTTAGATAGTGTCGACTCCTTAGAAAACCTAGTCTTGTGAACTACATAAGTAGTATCATAAGATTTTGGTATTCTAGATTTAGTGGATAAGTTTCTACGAACATTCAAATGCACATTCAATTTATAATTTGCAAAACAATTATCATGGCATGGAATAAGCACATTTTGCATACAAGAGACACATAACAAAGTTGTCGCTTTAGAAGCGTTTGCAACATCAACATCAATTACATTCTCTTTGTTTGAGATAACATTTTCAGATGTATTATCTGTTTGCTTATTTTTCCTAACGTAAACTGCTACTTTCTTTGCTGGCTACTTAGAGTTAGCTAAGATACTATTCTTGACATGTGAATCTCTATTCATTGGTCTTCTAACAGTAGATGCAGCATTCATTCCTATAGAAGATAAATCATGCTTAGCCTCGTTTGTTTGTGATTCATGTGTTGTGACAACTTTGTACATTCCAGGTGCTATGACATTTTTGTTTGAATTTACCCCTCTTTGTTTGGCAGGTGAAGTTTGTCTTCTGATTTTTGAACATCCGTTTTCTTTTGAATAACATGTTTGTGTAATGGTGTGACACAAAGAAGAGGTTGAGAACCATTTGTTTGACAAACTATAGTATTTTACCAGACTAATAACCATTTCAACATTTGAGCCAGCCTAGTTTTTACTCAGATATGGTAATAAAATATTTTGATTCTAGCACGAATAAGCACCATGCATATGTTTTCTCAAAGACTAAGCAATTCAATCGTCCATTTCCGATTGAGTTTTGAGACCGTGTCTTTTTTGAATGGAATTAAAAAGCTTTTTGATATTCTAATTTGACATTGTCATGTTCTTTTAATCAAAGATTGGCACCCAATAAAAATTCCAAAGACCGTCTCATCTTCAAGTTTTTCCAATTTGAAATTCAAGAATAATCAAGAGGATTTGTGTTTGTTATTCTTAAAACTTGAATCCATCCCATTTAATGTTCCTCCTTTTTCATGTTGTAACTTTAATTCAAAATCAACACTTTGCTTTTCACACCTTTGAACATCTTTTTCAAGAATTTTTATTCTTGCTTGCAAACCCTCTTGAATCTCGATGGATTTCTTTTTAAGTTGTTCAATTTTAGCATGGAGTGAATTGTCTACACATTCATGATTTAACAACACACTTAATTCAACTTCATGCTTGAGTGATACTTCCAAAAGTTGATCTTTCAAAAAAAAAATTGCTTCTCTAGTTCATAAAGTTCACTTTCTGTAGACTCAAAACATCTTTCATCTCTTTTATATCCCTCTGAAATAGTGTCTTAAAGAATTCAAAATAAAACTGCAACTCGTTTATAATTGGTTTGACTTGATCTTGACAAAAAGCATTGAGTTGTATTTCTTCAGGTGATGTATAAAAAATGCTTGCTCTTTTACAGTTCTTTTGAATTAATTCAGATAACCTTTGAAAACAATTTTTTATTTTATCTAATTGAATGATCAAAGGTGACTCACTCGGCATTGATGCCGGGATAGAAGGAGTTGCATTTAAATTCTTGTCAGAAGGAATAAAAGAAGATGGAAAATATTTTTGCTCAGCAGAAAGTTCTTTTTGAGAAACAAGTCTTTATAGAGAGCATTTATTTGTGCATAATCAATTGTCCAACAATTCTGTTTTTTTGCAACAACAATTGGATCATTCATTTTTTCGTACACTTTTTGTTGACTTTTGGAAGCATCATCAAGAGTGTCCTCAGTATCTCTAACATTCAAAGAAATCTCTGAATTTCCTAAACTAGAGGCAAGATATAACTTTGGACATTGAGAAATTTCCTGCTTAAGTGTATAAGGATTTGGGTACCCCAAACCTTGTAAGGAATTGCCAAGTTTCAAAATTAGATCAACATTCTTTTTCAGTTTGGCCTCAAGATCTAAAACAGTGTCATGATATCTGATTCGCGGATAAGCATACACTTATATAGCAACCCTAATACAGATCTTAACCGGATGCCCTTGACCAAGGCAAAAGGTCAAATTCCATAAAAGGATAAAATACACAAGATAGAATCAATGATAAAAAGATTCCGGAAGAGATATTCCCGGGTCGTATGTCCCAACGAGGCTGCAATTGAAGGTAATCCTGGTTTGATGAGAAATTGAATGATGGAGAATATTTAGATATGATGGAAACACTGATATAATTACAACTAAAATTAATTAAATAAAACCTAATTTAATCTACGGGAAACAGATATAGGAAATGGGGATCTTAAAAACTACGGGAAACAAAATTAGTTATAGGGAAATCCTAAATACTAAAAATTAAGAAAATAAATGCTAAATTAAATTAAAAATCAAAATTAAATTCTAATTAAGTTAATTTGAAAAATAAAAAAAAACTAGAACTAAAACGGAGGTCGTTTGAATGCTAAACGAAAAGAAACGGTAAAACGCACTCGGTAAAACGGGTCTAAGACTGAATTTTATGAAAAATAAAGCCTACACTAAATTTTATATTTTTCCTAGACACTAAATGACAAAAGAAAATTTTATAAAAAAGAAAAATATTTTTTTATTAATTTTTGGATTTTTTATGAATTTTTAAAGATTAATAACTAATTAAAACTAAGAAAATAGAAAAAGACAAAAAATAAAAGTTATAAAAATTCTGAAAAAATAAAATTAAATAAAGAAAAAGTTAACAATTCTAAAAATATAAAAATGCCCAAAAGTTACTGTTTAAAATTAAAGTAATTAAACTAATTAAAATTTAACCTAATTTAATTATTTAAATTAAATAAAACTAACTGCAGTTAACTCTAAGGACTAACAGAGTAAAGGATATAAGGACTAACGGGGAAACAACAAACTAACAAGGGGCATTAACTCTGGCAATCATAGAAATGGAATTTACACAAATGGTCCCTGAGTTGGACCCCGATATTCAAAGAGGGTCCAAAGTGCTTATTTGACAAAAGTCAAAAAAGCAAACTTGTAGAAGGGCTTATGGGGAGTAACTTTTGTAAAAGCACCAAGTGCTGAAGTTTACTTAATAAGCCAGAAACTTAAGCTTTTGAGGCTGCAGAAGCTTATTAAGCTTATGAGCTTATTTTTCTTTCTTATTGGGATTTAAGCTGCCAAATAAGCTACAACTATGGGGGACAGTTAATAAGGCTAAGGGGAGTCTTAAATATAAGCTATGGCTTCCTAATAAGCCTTAAGATAAGCTGAAATCAATAAGCTAAATCTAAACAGTTTATTATAAAAACAGAAAAAGGGGAACTTTAAGCCTAATTTAAGCTACTTAAATATAAGAATTAAGCTGTAAAAACTTGGGAGCTAAAAGGGCTACCTATGGGCTTATTAAAACAGCAAAAAGATCTAGTGGTAGTTAAGCTAAATTGCAAGAAATAAAGGGTTGAAAATTGGTTCTAGCACCAGGGGAAACAAGGCAGTGGCCAAGGGCTTATTTTGGGCTTATGAAAATAAGCTTATAAAAGCTGTTTACTCCAAACCAATCACAAACAGATTGACAATGGTGGGATATGAGCTTATTTTCAAAATAAGGGCTATTAAAGTACATTCAAACATGCTGAGATTGGGGCTTGAAAGTGGGGGTTTACAAAGAAATGACATGTGGGTACTTTGACTTTCACTTGGTGAGATTAAAAGACAGAACAAGTGGCTTTTGAAAAGAGCTAGTAACACTCAAATAAGCACAAACAAGGTGTGCTTAAGCTGCTTAAGCAGCTTAAGTGGCTTAGCTTAGTTTGGCTTATAAAACTTTAACAGAAAGTATAGGACTCATAATAAATGATTTTTTAACCAAAAGTTGTGACTAAATTCGCTTAAATTGGCCTAGGCTGAGTGCATTTGACCCATACTAATTTCAAAATTACCCATTTTAACTATAGTGCCAAACACTCCTTTAATTTATATAAAAAACTTGTTAACTGTTTTTTAGATGCAATTTAAAGCTGAGAAATGTAGTGTTAAGTGGCTTTGACAACTTAAGCAAACCTTCATATAAATTAGACAGAATTAAAGAAAGATGGGGTGGGTTAAAATTTCGACAATGGCAATTTCACAAACACTCTTAACTTTTATTAAAACTGAAAGTATTACAACAAAAACTTAAAATAAACTGAGTACAACAATTTTAAAGCAAACTTAATTAAATTTTAAACTACAAAAGTAAAAACAGCGGTGCAATGTAATTTTTGGACTTCGGGTTGTTCTTTTTTCTTTTATAGAAGTCTTCAAAGTCTTCTGGCTCTTGGTTTGTGTTTGTTATGAGAGTAGGAAGTCCAAGCACACTCTTTTGACCCTTGGATCCTTTTGTGCTACTTAAACACACCATCTCAGCCATTGAAGGGGTCTCGGGTTGAGTGGGATTGCCAAGTGGGCATGGATTATAAGGTTGGGGTGAGTGGGTATAGGGTTAGGGTGAGCTGGGAAGTGTACTAGGGGTAGTGGTATGGCCTAGAAACCATGGGAGAGGGAGTTCGAGTTTTGGCGGTAAAGAGGTTGAGGTACAGGGGTGGGTGCAGGTTTAAAAGAAAAGTTTGGGGAAGGTGCAAAAGCACCCCCCATCTTTCTTCCTATTTTCATTTCATTCGAGCCGAAAAAAAACAGTTATAATTAAGTTTGGAAAGTGACAGATTTGGTCCCCCGCGTTTTATAACAAAAGAGGGTTTAAAAGAGTTTTGGTAAATTGCAAAAACAGTCCCTGCTGTTTAAATAAAAGAAAGTTTAAGTAAATTGCAAAACCAGCCCTTGTGTCTTTTTAGCTCTTTAAAACAACTTTCAAACTTGGCAATTTTGGCCCTTTTCTTTATTTTTTTCATTTTTAATTATAAAACAAGGTTTTTAATATTTACATTTTTGGCCCTTGAGTTTTATAAAAAAGGGTGTTTTGGGCTTGGGTTTTGTGATTGGGCTTTTTCAAGGCCCACTAAGGTAGGTGATGGGTTTTGTGTGTACAATGGCTGAGATTGGCTGTAACTGGGCTA
>BQNB010019526.1:20872-66716 GCA_026074375.1 Tanacetum coccineum | reverse complement strand
GCTAGGTGCAAGCATTATTCATTACTATCTAAGAGGTCTTTTAAAGGGTTGTGGGGTGTAGGTGTAAGATAACATATAATGGAAACAGAAATGGATGAGATACATTTTGGTGGCTTTGGGTGAATTTAGAGTGGAAGGGTTAGCTAATTATTTATACGAATACACGTTGGTTTGGTTTCTAAGCCAAGACTCGGAGGAAGATCTACAAACTATACACAGCTCTACATCAATCTCTTTCTTTTTCTTTTCTATATATATATATAGGGGGGCTTTCTTTTCAGAACCATTCTTAATGCGAGAACTGACAAAACCAACAAAAACATACATGCACGCCTTTTAAAAATCAAAAAAATACATGAAAATCATCAATAATCGTAAGAATCCACCTATGTTCTTCAGTATCATCATGAACTATTCCTCTTCTTTCACAAAAACCTTACACACGGCCGCAATATTGTTGTTGCACGCCTTATAAGAACATACATGCACACCTTCAAAGAAAAATTTTGTATTTTCAATTTCTTATCAAATTCTATAGAACAACTATGTTTTTTTAAAATATATATGTTGTTTTTAGAACATATGTGCAAAAAATACAATTATTGAAGGCGTGCATGCATGTTTTTGGTGGTTCTGTCAGTTCTCGCACTAAGAATGGTTCTGAAAAGAAAGTCTCACTATATATATATATATATATATATATATATATATATATATATATATATATATATATATATATATATATATATATATTCAACATCTTTTATAAAATCGTTCGTTTGTCAGAAGCATTGCAATATATTGGGCTTGTTTTGTTCGTAATTCAAAGATCTTTCCGCGGGTATTTTTTGATCCACACGAAATAGATATGTGTTATATATTTGATAAATAAAGTTTATTATATAAAAAAGTGGTAAATAGTTAAAAGTTGACGGTACGTTTTGTAAATTTTCTTTTTTTCTATTTATATTAAACTTCAACATTTTTTTATAAAATCGTACGTATGAAAATGATATTTATTGGAAATGATATTTACATTAATTCGAAGTTCAGACGAACTTTCTAAAACAATGAGCTTAAAAATAGTTGAATGGGAGAAAACAAAAAAGACACGAGCTTTAAACCATGTACTTAATGACTTGTGTGTGTGTTTTATAATCGATAAATTAGGGGGTGTTTGGCTAAGCTTGTAATAGAAAGTGCTTATGACTTAATAGGAATGCTCTATCTCATTGCTAGTTCTTATCTTTGTAATTATAATTTGCCGTCAACAAAAAAAAATATAAGCTTAAACTAGGGTCCGTTTGGTTTGTAGATGAGTTATGATTAGGATTTGAATTTAGATTTTAATTTGATTTAAGATTTAGATTTGGATTTGAGATAGGAAAAAGAAAATATATTATAAAATTAATAAGTTATTATTTTATAAACTTAATATATAAATTTGATATAAAAATTAATATAATAGTAATTTGATATAAACTTCATATATAATAGAAAGTAAAAAATGCCATTATAATTATAAATAAATATATTTCACTCATTTCAAGGAGACTCGCGAATTATATTATATTGTATACTATACTAAACATGAAAACAAAAACGACATTCCATGTTGTCGTTTTGTTCTTGGGCTAAGCTTGGCCTGTCTGTGTTAGCCCGTTTCTGTGTTGGCCTGTTTCCAGTTAAGCCCACTTCCAGTATTACCAAACAGACAGGCGAGATGCATCTGGAGGATTCTACACACACATACGCCGAATCAAAAACCATCATCAATGTCTGGAACCTTAATGCTCTGTTCTCGAGTTATTAAATGAGTGAAAAGAAAGGAAAAGAAAAGATATGTGAAATTTATATTAACTATGCACATGTGTTTTCCGAGTTTTGAAATTAATAGGAAAATTACAGAAAGAAAAAAACATAAAAATTTACTTGTATGCCTTTTAAACAAAATGACAGCTACAAAACAGCATTTATTTTAATAAGCCATTTGGTGGTTAATAATCGTGTTTATTTAAAATATTCTTTAAAATCAAACTAACAAGATAAAAAAGCGCATAAAAAATATGTTTGATCGATGTCGTGAATATGATATGGCCCCATGGGTGCAAACCCAAGAAATCACTAGCCCTAATAATCGCTAAATAAAAAAACGATGCGTCATTTTGCAGTAGGACTTTTATTAGTTTCTTATTTTGAAAAAATAAAGATTACACAGTGGTTGAAGACTCTCTGTGGTGGAAGAAATGAGGGTAAATTTGTCAATATAAACACTTTCCTTTCCAATCCGCCTAAATATGGGAAGAAAGATTTAGAACAAAAAACCTTCAAATTTTCCTTCCTTTTCCTTCCTTTTCTTTTCCTTTCTTATTAAAATAAAACTCAAGAACACAAATATGTTTTTGTTCCCCTTCCTTTCCTTTCTTTTCTTCTGAAAATGAAACTCGAGAACTAAGCGTAAGAGTAAGGGGTATGGTGGCTTAAGCCACAAAACGAAACGGGCCCCACAGCCTGCCACACCATACCTCTTCATTTGGGCCCCACCACTCACACACAAACACATACATTATAAAATATAATAATAAAAAAAAAAAATTAATTTATCTCGTCCACTTGATGCCCAGTGACGAATACTCAAGAAAATATGCAGTGAAAATAGTTGGGGGGTGTTAATGGCTAGCAAGTGAAGAAGAGAGAGAGTGAGGTAGCGAGGCATTCTCGTATATACTAAAAAGCATCATACTAAAAGACAAAACTATTTTGGGTAAATAGTCAACCCAAAAACAATCCATTGCCCATGCTAAAAAATGTTACACAAAAGCCCCTAAAATTTTAAATATTTACGTCTTTTTTATAACAAACTTTACTTATCAAATATCTAATAAATACATAACGATTTTTTAAATGAAAAATATACTAACATGATATGCTTCACACGTTCGTATTATTTTATAAAAAAATGTTGAAGTTTACTATTTACGAATTTTTTATATAACGAACTTTATTTATTAAATATCCAACAACTATGTAGCGATTTTTAATGAATAATATACCGACATAAAGACGTCTGGATTGCGAACAAAACGAGCCTAATATTGATATGCTTCAAACGTGTAGACGATATTATAAAATAATGTTGAATTTTAGTATTTGTTTTTCGAAAAGAAAAAAAAGACAATATAGCTTTCAGAACACGCCCTTAACCTACTTGACAATTTTAAAAAATACTCTAAAGTTTGTTTAAAAAAATCAATGAAAGCACGAATTGTGTACTGTAACAATCAGAGTTTCACGACGCATATGACGATCGCAAATTCGACGTGATAACTATTATTTTATAAATTCATGTGAGCGAACGTCGACATTTAAATTTTTATTTGTCATTTAAAACGAACGGAAATTTAAAAATATTTATTTTGACATATTCGCGAGACAACCGTTTGACCGCGGCGTATCGATTTAAGCGTTTTTAATTTTTTAAAGTATCGAAAAATTTACACCGCTCGTATTAAACATTTTAAAATCGTAAATTTGTTATTCCTAGGAATGTCGTTATTCTGTTCCTTGTCCTGAGCCGGATTCGTCATTTTAAAAATACACACATTTTATTAAATGTTTCAAACTAATAAAAGTATGACGGAAAATAAAATGGTCTCAGAAGTGAAATCCCGAGCCACGGTTGTCGTTTGTAACTTAAATAAAAGTATGACGTGTCAAAAATTAAAAGAAGAAAAGAAGGAGGGATTAGAAGTGTCAATAGGCCAAACTTATTTTCTATATAAACTAATACATACACACACATTATAATTTTTACCAAATTCATTTTTCTCCTCCCCGTACACCACTCCCGCGGCAACCGTGCCATCCTCGCCCATCCTATTTATTGGCCTCCTCCCAAAACATCACACCCCCTCGCGGACCTCCGGAGTTGCCCGTCACACGCCAGTACCTCCTCACTACACGGAACTAAATTAACCTCCAATATCCGGATCCGGCCAGACACCACCACATAACACCCACCACGCCCTTAAATACCGACATGCATTCCGTCCGGACTTAAAATAGTTAATCCCCTTATCATTTCCCACATATCCCACTAAAGAAACATAACATGCAATGGGTATTTTGAGAGTTGGAGTTCGGGTTTGATACATAAGATTTCGAGTTGAGGGGTTGTTTAAAATGGTTAGATTAATGATATTTCGAAGTGGTTCAATTGGAAAATGTTCGGTTTTGGTGTTTGGGTTTGGTTCGACCGTCGGCCAAGAAACAAAGGAACGAGAATTTTTTTTATTGGGTCCGATCATAGCTTATAAAAGTAAAAAACAGTTGTAAGTAATACGTATAATCTATTATTTCGAATGTTGTCTCATCTTATGAATTTTATGAAGTATTGCATGTTGACGGAAACCGATCGAACATTGCGCCGAATAGTTTAGTTGAAGAGTTGAACATTTGTTTATCAGGGCTAATTTTAGATAATGCTTGTATAAGATGATTGTTGGGGATCGAAAATGTTATTCGCGTGGCTTGTTTTATGTACAGTTTAAAATTCGTGCGAAAGTTTGGGCACGCAAAAACAGGTCCGAAAAAAATTTTAATCTGATTTTAGATTGAACAAACGAATTATGGTATTTAAGAACGTTTTTCGTAATTTGAACGACCCGTAACTCAAATAACCGAAGGAGAGAAACGGCGAAAATAAGAATTGTAAAACAATAAAATGCAATCAGCCAACTATGAGCTTATGTACATTCAGATCTATTTTCAACCGGGCGGCGAATTGAGCGCTATCGAGTCCGTTACAGCCTTTGTCCGGCGAAACACGAAATTTGCTCGGAATGACGTTTTTTCTATACAATCTCTTTTTATGACAAAAGTCACGAAAAATGCGATAAAGCGGTGTCAAAACTTATGGTCAACAGTTCGCGTTTTAATTAAAAATGTCAAAAGTTACTGACAGATTCATTGCAGGGGCATTTTGGTCATTTTTCTGTTCCAGTTACGGTCACGGGCTAGAAGAAAACTAAAAAGTTGTCCGATTTACGGTTTCGCATAAAATTTCTTCTTTGATCCGAATGTGAAAACTGATATAACAGAGTCGTATTGAAGCGGGACAGATTGAGAATAAAATAATACACATAAAGTCAAAGTCAAATAAGAGTCTAACGTAACCTTATAAAAGTCAACCGTGGTTGATACTACACTGGTCGGTTGTTATAACAATGAATAAACGCTAAATATTTAACGAGTATAACAATTTAGACGTAACGACTTTTATAAATGGATGCATTTCTAAAAATAGTAACTTTTTGTAAACATACGGGATATAATCCCGATGAGTACGAGAAATAAATAACCACCCTTGAACTTCGAGGATTCGGAACAGTGAACAATAAAAATAAATATGAATATAATTGTGGATAACGATACATACTACAGATGGTACAATTTTCCGAAAATATAACTTTCAAAAATAGAAAGCCTTCAGTAAATTATAAAGAACAATTCGTAACCTAATATTGTAAGGTAATTAGGAATCTAAGACCTCAAGTGGATTGTTCTCAACACAGTATGAATACATATATTAATCTATATATGGATATTTGTTTGATACTATGAAACACAACGCATCGTCCGTCGTACTTTTTTGGTATAGTAATCGAGCGACTCTAATTATAGGTCGTGATCGCGGATAAATAGATTATCGACTTTCCGTGGATTGTTTCGATTATTTGATCTTTGGCTTTTGATCAAGGTGAGTTCATAGCCTCGCTTTTAAAGTTTTCAATGTTTTTAACTCCGCGAGGGGGATATATTGCTTGTTTTGTGAAATTGAACGCAAAGTGTTTTTGATACTTGAATATGATTTCTTTACTACTGAGTATATGCCTTTTTCTGTGTGACTGTTAGTTACCATGTGTTGATAAGCGCTAATGCATTAAATAGATCTATTGGGTTTGACAACCCTGTCCGGGGTTTGAATCCGTTGGGACCACCCTGTCAAACGGACATTTTGTAGTTAGTATTAGGAGAAGTGACATACTTCTCGAACATAATTTCGTCCTACGGGATGAATGTGTTAAGTTTCGGTACACGGGCTTTTTAGTTGGAAATCACTTTTTTTATAACTTGACTTACGAGCCAACGTTATACGTTTTGTTGAACCAAAATATGCGTTCTAACTATTATTTGTAAACTCTATGAATTCACTCAACATTTTGTTGACTTTTTAAGCATGTATCTCAGGTTAATTGCTGTTGATGGCTGGATGGGACGGAACGCGGATATCAAGGACGGTGTCTCGGTGAAGTAGTGTCAAAAACTAAACAAGTGTTTTAGAAATCAAGTCGTGTTGTGACTTTTAGAAATAATTTCTATAATGGTATTGGGACCTATGTAACTCTGATCTTTCTAATAAATGAAATTGTGTTTTATAAACGTATCTTTGAACGTTTACTGGGACTCGTGTGCATGTATTATGAAGTAGCACCCCAATCGTTGTATTCCGCTGCGTATCGCATTTTGAGGGTGTTACAAGAAATCACTGACAGGGACGGGTTTAGCTTCAAGGTCAATGGACAACGATTGAAAAGATATTATGAAGGTAACATTGACAAAGAGGATGATTAGGTTCTAGAGTTCGAGAATGGTGTGATGTGAGGCTGAAGGGAGTCTAACTTAAAGACTCTCACAAAAACAAAAGTGCTTCCCGGGAGACAACCCGGAATGTAATTTTCAATTTTGTATCGAGTTTGTCTTCCCATGTTACGAATTCGGCGTATCCCCTTCTATAAGAATACGACGTATTGATCTAACCTGGACGTTATCCCTTTCTATTTTTCTGCATTATTGTCATATTTGTCAATATGACGTATTCATAACCATGATACGACGTATTTGACTTCTGACACGTATTTAGGATTTTTCTTACAGGATTCAATACGGCGTATCCTGAAACTTGATACGGCGTATCGTTTCCTATACAGTTTAGTTTTATTATTAACCGTAGATACCGAGATAGGATTTTGCATGGTTTTTCTATATTTTGCATAGGACCTCGCTGAAAAAAGAAATTGACAAAGTTGGTGAAGTATCAATCATCTGGAATCCTATGTGTGATTGTAGTCATGTTGGAATACAGACGCATTTACAACACACATTCTTGCTCATAAACTCAACTTGGAGTATCTACCGAGCAAAATATCAGGGGAGTTTCTCATTATAATTCTTTTAATTTTCCGTTTTTAATGTTCTATCTATACAACAAGGACGTTGTATAATTCAAGTGGGGGGATGAGAATTAGAATGTATACTTGTCCTATTTTTCACACTAAAATGCTTAAATTATGCTCAAATTTAAAAAAAATTCATTGAAGTTATGAGCATACAATGACCTTAAGACCTCTATTTATAGCCCTCTTGACTTGGTGAGCAAGCAAGCAATCCCACCAGGTCCACTCTTGGAGTGGGTATTCGACCGAGCCATAAGAAATAAAAAGGAAAAACCAACTTACTTTTTACCGGTTTTTGTCATATTAGTCCTTTTATATTCGCCACGATAAACTTTTTAACTATCGTATTTTGTTTAAAACCCTATTAATATATTAACATTAATATATTAAAAATTGTGTTCTACATATTAACAATGTGCGACCCCTTAGCTCGAATAAAAATTCCCGGACATGAATAATTTATAGTGTTCATCATTCCAAAGAGTGCAATGCCATTAAAATGTTTAACTTCCCACAAGTTTTAATTCTTTCCCTAAAAGATTTGCCATTGAACATACAATTTGCTCTGTTGGAAGTCTTGTGCTCTAGTGTCCGCTGATTAGCTAAATTACTCTAAATACTCAACTTCTTCCCTGGTAGTTGTAACAAATGCCCACAGCAACCATCATTTTTCTGTAACGAACTTGTTTTTTGACTATGACCTCATAATTGTTGATTTATTCTGCTAATTTTGTAGTACTCGCAGAGATATGTTTGAAAACATGCAATGACTTTATGCCAAGTCCAACAAATCCTAAATTTTTTCCTTCGTCTTAGACACTGGTTTAAATGTTCTTGATTTACCATGTGCTCCTGACAGAGCATTCCCTTGTTTTGATTTCACATTTCAGTGTTATTGTTATGCAATTAGTTTCAAACGAATCTTTTTTGTGATTACTAATGTCAAATTTTACACCAAGTTAAGATATTTTAGTCTGTAATGGGTGTAGGAATTACTGTGCTAAATGGGAATTAGTTAAAACACTTGTACAGGAAGCAAACAAAATCTGCTTACAGATCAAAAGTTCAACATAGTAACGATTACATAAATTACATAAGCCAACTTCATACGATTATTGACACGCCTAGGTACCCCCCGACACACCCCGTGCACCCCCTCCTATGCTAATAACTCGCGCGCGCGCGCAAATAAATGATAATAGTAATACACTTAAAAATTACAAAATCATTTAGCAAATAGTTTTATCACACTACTATGAAATAACCATATAATGCTTAAGAAAGTTTGTAGCCTCAGTCGGACTAATTACATAGTAAGTAAAGTAAATCATTAATTCTACGATGACCGTTATCGATTCAAAAGCAAACATAACATGAATTCACATGAAACGTATATTCCTTGTATTAAGTATTGTTGTCATCAATTACAAACACAATTTTGTAAGTCGTAGGTTGTGAATTTTATACCCTATTTGTCTTAGGGGTATTGATCAGTTCGGTTCTCGGGTTATTAGGTTAGTTCGTGTGTAAAAAACTTGTTTTATTTTGGGTCAAACCGAGAACCGAACCGAACCGAAAACCAATTTGAATACGGTTTCGTTATCATCTGTTTGACCCGAATAACCAACAGACACGAATTCCCACAATTTATTATTTATTATATAAAATTAATAGTTACATAAAAATAGGAAAAAAAGTAATTAAAGCATAAAATGTTTTTTTTATATTAGGAATAAACAAGATTATTTATTATATATATATATATAAAAATATATAAAGAAATAATATATATTATATATTGAAATTCGTTTTTCGTTTCGGTTTTTCGTTCGGTTTTTCGGTTTGATTGTCAAACCATATAATCCAAACCCGAAACCGAATTAGTAGTTCGTTCGGTTTTTTTAAACTCGGGTTTTCGCGGTTATTAGTTCGGTACGTTCGGTTTTGGTTTTTGGTTTATTCAGATTTTTCAGTTTTTATGCTCACCCCTAATTTGTCTATTATTTTTTCTAACCAGTAACCTATAATACCAATTGAATGGTATTGCATATTAGACAGATGTAATGGGGAAAATAAAGAACACATCCGTGCATTACATTTTCACGGCGACCTCAACCCCAAAGCACCCCCTACACCCATACCCACAGCACAACTCACGGGGGTCATCACGTTGTGACTGTATTTTGGAATTGGTTGTCACTTTTTGTGAACAAACTAATTTTTTAGTGTCTTATGTGTGGGTGAATGTGCTGTTTTTGTAGTGACCAAACCAGCTTATGTTGAAAATTTTAGGTAGACCATGGCCTACCTGTCTTCTAACATAACTCGGTCACTGTGTTTGTGTTTAAATATGGTGTGTTTGTATGGTTAGTTTGGAAATCACTATACCTATATATTGTTACAGGTGAGAAGATGTGATGTTGAAAAGTGAAGGTGATGGCCACAATGGCGGATGTAAATCACTATCGCATCTAGTCTTAATAAGTAACGGTATAATTTAGGAATGTTTGACTTGATGTATCGTTATAAAACAACTATATAGAACTCGAACTGAGTTTTTAGTAAAATGGTTATTGTCACAAGTATCAATGTCATACAAACAAACCACTTTTCATCATACGAAGTATAACTTATAATATGTCATACATTTTAACTAAAGGTGCAAATGACTGAACGAGCTAAGCAGAGTTGATAATGAGTCTATCAAAAGTCAAGCTTAATTCATTTGAAAATCAATAAAGCTCGAGCGAAGCTCGTGTTCGAGCCGCATATGTTTTTAGCTCGAGCTTAGCATTCTACAAGACAGAGGTTCACTATTTTAGCCTAAATGAACTAAA
This sequence comes from Tanacetum coccineum, assembly GCA_026074375.1. NCBI lineage: Eukaryota > Viridiplantae > Streptophyta > Magnoliopsida > Asterales > Asteraceae > Tanacetum > Tanacetum coccineum. The sequence continues at coordinate 56,644 of BQNB010019526.1, read as the reverse complement.
GCTCTAGGCTCAGATTCGTTCAATCGTTTATACACTTATTTATATCTTTTTAAATATTATAATGCATTTAAAATGTTGCTTCCACTAAAAATTAAGATAATGAGGGTTATCTTAACCATCCATTTTATTTTCCACAAACAGTAAAAAACCATATCTGAGCGTGACATGTGTTCTATCTTAATTAAAAAGATCACATTTATTTTTGAATTGAAATATCTTCTTAAAAAAATATTTTTTTATTATCATATTTTATAATAAAAATTTCTCTTGCATTCAAAATCCATATATATATATAGAGAGAGAGAGAGAGAGAGAGAGAGAGTTATGATCAAATGAGAAGTTTTCTTAAAATAAGAAGGATAAGAAGTAACTATAACCGCATATCCAAGATGCATCGACATTAAATAAGATGCAACTAGAAATTATCTAGATGCATTATAAGCATCAATTTGGTTTTCTAGCTTTTATTAATGCATAACGTATTATTATTAGAATCAATTTCCATGCTTTCTCTTATTTTTTTTTAGGTCCCTCTACGCTGTGCCAAAATCAATAAAAACAAAATTTGCACCATCTACACGTCCAAAATTAACTTTTGAAACCTAAATGGTTGCATCTAGATGATAGAATGCATCTAAAGAAAGTCGTTGCAAATCTCAAATGTGTGGTTTTAGTCACTATCCCTCACCACTACTTATTTTAAGTTAACTTCTGCACTTAAACTGGATCCACATACTCTATATAATAAATATATATATATAATAAATAAATATATATATATAAATATATATAGTATATATATATATAATAGATGAGAGAGAGAAGAGAGAGAGAATCTCTAGTTAAAATGGTGTATGTGCTTAAAGTTGTAAAAAGTGAAAGCGATAAAAATTAGACAAATGTCACATTATTTAATTAGTTGTTGGTCCGTGTACTGATTTGTAGGTTTCGTACGAGATTTTAAGAGGTTTTGGTTCGTGTAACGAGTTAATTTGGTTCGCGATTTTTAGTAATACAAGTTTCTTGTGATCAGTTGATTATCGTAGTTTAGCATTTAATTGTTTAACGTCCGCATGTAACTTGAAAAGAGTTGATATCATTCAATTTGTCGAAGAAAATGTATATTTCTATTGAAGTAGTCCCTTTTGTGAAGCAAAAATTATGTTCTATGTATCAGAATAGAATGATAGGCTTATCAAGTTTTTTTTGTGGATGTTACAATTCAAATTTTATGTATAAATTTAAATCCCATGTAACTACTATAAATTAAATCACAAGTTAATTAATTAGATTCACCGGTTAAGGATCACTTCTCGTTTTACAACTTTACGCAACTTACACTACAATAACCCTCCCCAATAATATAAAAATATAATTATAGTAAATAAATATATGGGCCGCTTTATATTGAGATCTCGTTTTATGGCGCAGAACTTTACAGAACTATTATTGGACCAATAGGAAATTTAGTATTATTATTTAGTTTGATTTAAATCACAAAAGGGTATATTAGTCAAAATACAATTTTCACTTTATTTGAATTATTTTACTTTAAAAACGTTTTGAATTTCCTTAATTTTTGAAATTAATTAATTTTTTATTTTTTATTTTTTACTATTTTATAATCCTTAATTTTAATAAAAAAAAATATATTAATTTTTTTATATTTAGCATTCATGTTTTTAAAATAAGTGTTGGTGCATATATGATTTTCTATAATAAATGTGTAATTTTAAATCATGCTTATATGGTTTTTTAAGGAATTAATACTCGAACTTCAATGGTGCAATTGTTTTAACTTCTTTCACCCGCAACTAATCTTTCAAACAATATAAACTTTACCATTACTATGTTTGAATGTATAAAGAAAAATCAAACAACATAACCAATCTAAAAAGTCGTATACATATATGTTACATTCCATTCTAATAGAGGTATAATAAAACATATATGCAAAATGAAGTTCATTTATACACTTGTGCAAAAAAGACACATATGCAGTAATAGTATTTGTTTAAAATGCCCGCAAATTAATCGTTCGTGTACTAGTGAGTGTGCATACATGACAATATCCCGTTCAACAACATCTTTGGTCTTGAAGTTATCAGCATCTTCATCTTTATTAATCTGATATGAACATATTCAAAAAATTAATAAGTAAACGAGAATGAGTAATACTCGTAATAAGAACTAATCAATCATAAAACATATATGCACCGTTGAATTTACTTTTATACCAACCTTAAAACATATATGCACATCTCTTGAATTGATTTTATATCAACAATAAAATACAAATGCACCTTGCTTTTGAATTTTATATCACCCTAAACACATGCATCATTCCATTGATTTTATATCACCCTAAAACACATATGCACTTCCACTCATTATATGTTAACATAAATGCACAACTTACCGAATGACGTGAAGTAATTGAGCATAAAAAAAAGCTAACATAATAATTTTTTAGTATGATGTAAGCTTTACCTTTCGATAAAACTTCTTGAAGAAAATTAACTACCCATGTTTAATCAAATAAACAATTAATTTTCTAAAGACCAGGATCCTACTTGGCGTACCACCACCACATCAGTTGATCTGCTAGTGATGGTGTACTCAAAAGGTAATTGACGGTCAATAATTGCCACCGGTGCAATTCCTTGAACCATATGGGACTTACTTTATTACAATAATATTCTAGTAAGCATGTTTTATCCCATCTATGCCTCGATTTAAGGTCTCGCCAATAAACCGATTAACTTGTCCAACAAAAACTGTGATTATCTAACACTAACGTCTCACGAAAAAGTGTATAATCACCTTAGGATTACGATCTACATACGTCTCGCGCATAGTAAAAAGCATCTACAAGTGTTTTTACGAATTGGATGGCAACAACTTATTTAAAAAGAGGTATTTTATTTGTCGTGATAAATATGTACAAAGAAGCATGCATATATCTTCATATCATAGATTTTAATAAAAACGTTACTCAATTAAGTTATTTATTACGGTATCACTTATTTTCTATACATCTAATGTATAAATAGTGTTACCTTTTAAAATTGACGATTTAATGTGTTTCCAGATATAAATATTAAAGAATGGTCAAAAACGTATGCAAAGAGGCAATTTTTAAAAAAAAACTTTAATAATGACACTATAGTGACATGTCATGGTTCACGGTAACTCTAATCAAACGCACAAAGAAGCGGAGAATCAGGTCAGCGCGAAGCGTATTAAAAACCTGAAATCTTTAGGAAAATCCTCCTTAAACTTCTCTTATAGTTTGTTCTAGTGGATGAGCCATACTTCCCATGAGTCCATAGCGTCCAGTTTTAACCATTCAAAATAAAACTTTAATTTAGAAAACACATTATGAACTATAAATAGTCCATAATAAATCTGATTTCATAATAATTAGTCATGTTTATATTTATTTTCAAAAAACCCTTTTATTTTCTCACAAGTCCAATACTTAAAATAAAAATAATATAAACATAAAACTAATTCACATAAAAATTATTCAAATAACAACACTTAACAATTAAGTCATGCAAATATCAATATATGATCCTAATTATCTAATAATTAAAACATGCATATATTCATATAAGGCTCCTCGTCTTATAAACTCCGGCCACATCTATAGACATAATCGATTGCGTAAGCCTTATACAAATATACACCACATAGCACATAAAATTTCAAACAACTTTTAGGCCCCATTAAGACATTGTTAAGGTCTTCCCTAGCTTTTAAAGTAGTGGATCAAAACCACATAAATTTAATGTCTATGTTTTAATTCTTGATCCACATAAATTTAATGTCTATGTTTTAATTCTTGATCATCATATTTGCATAAAAATTCTTTAACAATTAACAAGATTAATATCACATATCACTCCATGATAAATTGCATGTATTTATCATGGAAGCCAAATTAACAATTAATTTAAACATAAAACCGATCAATTTACAATTAAACACATCAAGTTTTATTTATAGAATTGCATACAACCTAGAATCCATCTAATTAATTTTATAACCAATAAAGATTAAATCTTGATGCCCAAAGATCGAATCTTGATGCATAAAACACCCAAAGGGCTTAAAAATTAATTAAGAACCCTAATTTGTCTAATTTTACTTGTAATTACAAATTCTACACGTTGGCTCTGATACCACTGTTGGGATTTTAGATCTAATTAACAATTAAACATATCACGAGTACGCAGCACAAAGATCAAATACGTATAGAACTTATAATTAACAAGGGATTGAAGATGTGTACCTTTTAGCAAGAAACGTTACACTGCTTTTAGCAATAAACGTTACACCGTCTTCAATATACGCGTGTGTATAACACCACGCGAAACCACCAAGGATCAAAAGGATAATCCCTCTAAGTATTCACACACAATACGTTCTTAGCAAATAACGTGTATGCTAGTACTAGTAGTGTTTTAACCAAATGATCACCTTCTTCTTAACAATCAACTAGAATCAAAACCTTGACGAGTTCTTAAGGGTCGAACCACAAACAAACGAAAACCCTTATGGGTTTTATCTGCGATCGAACAAGGAACAAAAAGAAAACTGAAAACCTTAAAAAGGTTTTGGTTCGGTTAACTAGGAGAAAAAGCAAGAGATATTAGGGATTTTAGGGATTGAAGTTATGAGCTCTCAAGGACCCTAAGACCTCCTTATATACTCCTCTCAACTTGGCTTGCAAGCAAAGTCCCCCACCTCCTCATGAGGAGGTGGTTAGACCGACTATAATGAAAGAGTGGAAAAAATCAAACTTTCCTTTTTTCCCAGATTTGCATATGAGTTCTTTAACTATTAACAACTAATATTTATTCTTGTTAAACTTTTAACGATCATTTGTTAAACACTAATTAATATATTACATTAATATATTAAATACGTTGTTCTACATATTAACGTGTGCGTTCTCTTAGGCTCAAATAAAATCCTGACATATATAATTTATATTTGTTCATAATCCAACACTCGACACATATAAAAAGTTACCCATTTAACCAATTACGTAACAGACTCGTACCAACTCTAGGTAGGACCAACGGTATGGCCATATGCATTTTATTTCATAAATACGAGGGAGAAAATGTGACAATCAAAGAAACGTGCAGCAAAATTGAATTTCTTAAAACAAAAGCAGCCTTTACAAATAAAAAATAGATATCTAAGATAAAACACTCTGCCAAGACGCAAATTAATGCTAGCTCCTTGCTTGTTTTTTCTTTGATAAATTGCCGTGAAAAAAGAAGCAAGTTAATGATGTCCATACATGATATTGCAAACACCAATAGCTGCTTCAAGTTGGGTAAGGCAATTTGACTGAAAAGTAGCCTTGATTTAATTTGTCCATGAAACCTCTGCAAGTCAAGAAGTTTTTGAGAGCCCAATTTTGGACTTTCATCAAAGAAAGTGCCACTATTCATGAAAATATCACAGAAAGCATAATAAAACTCAAACATGTAAGCAAAAACTAATCGTTAATGATGAAATCCAAGATAGAGCACATTGAAGTACCTGATTTGTAGAGAAGTACTCTTATGGCCATATAATTGTGATCGAGTTAGTCTGTTGAAGCATATTTGCGTGGGCCGCTTGGGCTTGGCAAATGGGCCTCGAAAGTAAGAATTGTCTGGTTCAGCTTTGGTTCCTTCGGAAGTGTCTCCTTCGGCTCCTCAGCTGAGAGCAAGAATGTGGTTCAGCTTCGACTACTTTGGAGGTTGTTGCAGCTCCTTCGTCCCCTAGCTGAAAGTAAGACATAACACCGTTAACTCGCCTCGGGGTGTTAACCCGAGACCAACCTCCAGCGTAAGAGTAAGCATCGATATATGTTGGTGTATATTCTAGTGAGGGAAACTAGAGAGAGAAAGAGAATAAGAATGGTTCAATATGTGTGTAACTTGGTGGATCATTTAGGGTACGCCCCTTTTATTTATACTAGTGGGGCTTCACTTGATGACAAGAGAATTATGGCCATGGTGTGTCCTTTTGTCACCACGTGTCATTATGGTCCTAGTCTATCCTTTTGTCACCATGTGTTATTGTGGTCATGGCCTGGTCCTTCTAACATTGTACTAGTCTGACCAGCACCGATGCTACTGACTCCGGACCTGAACCATCCTTCGATCGTCCAGCTATCTCCGGAGTACTGTTCTAGCATCGAGTGCCTATATCACAAGTATCTTCAAAGGAGTAAGTTAATTGTGACTGCCTCCTTAGGTTAGTCTGGATGTCTACTCTAGAAGTCTACTCTGGATGTCTGCTCCCGAGGTCTGCTCTGGGTGTCTGCTTTATCCTGGCGTGGTTTGCTCGGTTTATCTTTGGGATTAAGAGTAGTTGATTGTCATTATCTCCTTCTGATTAGCCGGAGGAGATATACCTAATCATGTCACCTTAGTCTAGTATGATATGGTCTTAGCCATGTCATGCTAGACTTAAATGTTTGTTGTAGCGCCATGCTTGATGGGTGTGATATTGGTTTCTTCTAAACTTGTCATTAAATCCTCCTTATTGGCTTGAGTATAATGTTTTTCATTATGCACTTAGATCCTCTTGGTTGGCTAGAGGAGACTATACCTCATCATGTCCCACTAGTCTAGTATTTGCAATTCTTGATTGGGAATGCTAGACTCCAATTATGTGTAAATGTCTCTTATTTTTGCGCTTTTGGTCCAAGATTCCGATTATCCGTCTTATATTTTGTGGGCGACAAAGAGAATATCGATTCGGTTGGCGATTCCCCTAGAGTAATTCACTGCCTTTCGGTGGTGAATTATACGCCAAGTCTCCATAAGCCTAAGCAAGGCTAGAGCCGATCAAGTCTTTTCGAAATGATGCTTCTTATGTTCTTACATGCTTAGAGTATGTTGATACTGCCTCCTTCTCTTTCGGAGGTTCTGAGCTAGTTAGAGGAGCTTCCTCATCCCACGGTTGTTCGATTTCCTTAGAGATATTGCCTTACCAAAGGTTGTTCCATCATCCTTTGGTTGAGATTATATCATTGAGCTTTCCCGTTTTCTGCTTTGGTAGGAGCTATTTGTATTATTCGGCTCCACTGCTTCCTTTAGTGATTAGCTTTGCTGTTTCTGTTCATCCGAGCTAGGTATTTGTTGCTTCCTTATATTTCTATTATGACTTGAAAAGATATGCATATATATTCATCTATATCAAAGCAAGACGAGCTAGAATCCTTTATAATGCACTGTTCCTTTAGGCATGCATCTCACCTACCTTTTCCTAGTGTTTTTCGATGTGTTAAACTTCATAACATAGCATATATTGTTCTCGTCTGTTCCGGTGTCAATGCTAGCTGGTTCAATATTTTTGTTGATCATACCACCATCCTAGCCGCAGAGGATGCTTGTTTACCTGCATGATGAGGTGTCATTTTATACACTATTTCATTTTGAGCCTATGGTTGTTAGAAAGGTTATTCCTACAGTAGAGAGAATAGCCTTTTCCCAGCCGAAGGAGCCTTTCGATGCGATTAAGAAAATTGACTCGCAAAATTTCCAAAGTTGGGTCGAGTGTTCCTTAAAGTATCTTGTGTGAAGCTTTGGTCTTGTTCGGAGCTTTGATCTTGTTTGGAGCTTAGATATATTAAGGAGCTGTTGATCTTTTTTCGGTATATTTGCATCTTGTCAGTAAGCTATGATACTTGTTCGAAAGCATTGAGATCTTGTTAAGAGCTTTGATCTTGTTCGGAGCTTTGAACTTGTTGTGCATGCTAGTGTTGCTTAGGGTGGCTTTTGCATTTTTTCTTTAAAATATTTTCCTTTTGTGCTTGTTATCGATTTTCTCTATTTTCCTTTAGATGTTGTTGAGGATGCTTTAGCTCAAGGTGCTGATGGATTAGGGTTGATGAAGAATGAAGATCATCAAGTGCTTGGCAATGAGCAGAAGCTAGAGGAAGATGCCTCTGATTGTACTAGAGTGGATGACGATGGTGTTGAATTTTCTCCTGAAGATGGTGACTATTTTCTCCCCATGGGTGATGAGACCAAGAAAGATAAATGCTCCATCTTTCTCCTGCTCCTTATTATATGCATCGTCCTTATGATGATGGATAAAGCGTCATATGGTTTGTGAAGATGTGCTTGATCGTTCCCTCTATTTGGCTGAGCTACTCAAGATGGCCCTTCAATTGATGAATCTATTAACTGCTCTTTTGTTTTCTCATGATTCCGAAATGAATATCCGTTGCTCCTCCTTAGCTCACTCTTATGAGAGACTTCTTTTAAAGGCTAAGGTTGAGTTTTCTGAACAACCAACTATGCATGTTGCTGGTCCTGCTTCCGGAGTAAACACACCGAAGGAGAACTGACAAAGGTTTTATGAGCATTCTACTCAATCAATTGGCGAGTTGACTGAGTTCAAGTCTAGGCTAATGCAACATAGGACTGGTTTAGATGAACTAAAACATGATCTGTCTACCGAAGAATCTGTGGCTCAAAAGTGTAAGATTGCAATTGTCAAAAATAAACGTGAGATCATAAGTCTTTGTGGTATTAAGCATCTTCTTGTAAGTTGATATCGACCATCTAAACTGAAAGCCGCTTCAGAAAGTTCTTACTTTGTTCCAGGAGAGAATATTGAGCCAAACAAGGTTGGTTCGGAGGAAGTAGCTAATCTGGATCCGGACCAGCTACCTACTTTGGCTTTTGTAGTTCTTGTGTCTTGCATCATTCCTATTTCAAATTTTTCGCACAAGACTTTTGCCCATACGTTAGTTTCGAATGTCTCAGAATTCAATAAAACGACCAAAAGTAGTGTTCCTTCGGGAGCTTTATTCGTCCTTCTTTCGTAGTAAATTACTTGAACTTTTCATTTTTATTGATATCTTTTGCCCTCTTTGGGAAGGGGTATGTGGTGTGCCAAATATCTTTTGGTTGCTCCGAGCTCGTGAATATTGCATCATTGGTTCATATCTTCTCTGGTTGGGTGGCCCCCTTTATGGCCTCATCTTGTTTCATCAACTCCTTTCCTTCCCTTTTTGGAGTAGTGTTGGTCCGAAGGGATTGTGGACTTATCTTTTCTAGGATGATGTCTAATCATGTCCTCCTTTGGTGGGGCGACTTCCCCAGCTTCTAAAGAGCTTTCTAGTTTTGAAGCTTTTCTCATCGGGTGTGTTGTCCTTCCCTTTTGATTAGATCACTGCACTTCTTTTTGATTTAAACACTGCATTTTTTATAACAATATATAATTTTTTTGTCCATTGCTCGCTTGCATGTTTTCCACAAAGCACTTGTAGCACATGTGTTGGTGACTTTTAAGGTGCGTATCATCTCTATCCAATTTAGTGATTTACTACCGAAAGACCTAATTAGAGCTAGGCATAGGTTGTTTAGAGTCCAAAGTTAGTGACCAACAATATTCGGTATGACAATTATTTATGTGGACCATCATAAGCGCATTATTCCAAACCAAGGTGTTTCATTCTTATGTTGCCAGGAGGCGTCCTTCCGTATGACATCTCATCATTAGTACACATGTCACATTATTACAAGCTCTTTTTACATTTGTCTCATACAAGTTTTGTCAGTACCGAAGTAGAAATTTTGTGTAGAGTTGCCACTGGTATTGTGTTTATTACTTAATGCTTGACTAGTAATAGCCAACTCGTGCCTCCTTAAGCTCACATACATTGGGAAAATTTTTGTCTACACTTTAGTCCCTACCCAGTACAGTTTTGAACAATCACCTTGTAGCACCTGTGTTGCATGTCTGGTGCTGTCATCTCCATCCATATAGCTATTCATCAGAGGGCTTATCAAGAAAATAAGAGGAATTGAGCACCTCTCTTTTCCTTTTACAATGCGGGCATGTTTTCACCATCACTTGTCCCTCCGCCTTCCTACCAAATGTAACTAAGTGGGGATAATATTAAGATTTTAACTAAAAAAAAAAAAATACCAAAAAATAAAAAAAAAAAAAACCGATTTCATACGGAGGTGAGCGACCGTCCGTTGTTACTTGATTTATTCCAAAGGTATGGGTCCCATCCATATAAAATAAACAAGGTCGTTCTAAAGGCATTACGTATACATTCCTACTCATAATTTTGAAAGAAAGGTAATAGTCGAGCTCGCTTATGAGGTTATGGTTGTCTGGTTCGGAGGTTGGCTCCTTCGGACCCGAGGGCTGTCTCCTGATACTGCTACGCCAGGACGGTGCTGATGACTCCGGACCTGTCAGTCTTCGACATACCACTATCTTCTGGAGTACTTCCCAGTGATCCCAACCTACAGTGACTTTCGACAATGTCACTTTCTCAGAGCATTTATTTGGTTCAGCCTATGCTAGGTTGGCAACATCCACCCTGAGGTGACCCTTTTCCCCTAGGCTACTTTGGAGTACTGTTCTAGGGTGGTCTTATCCTAATTTATCTTTAAAATAATGTGTGGGCAATTATGATTACCTTATCCTAACTGTCTAAAGGAGACCATACCTTACCACATGCACACCAATTTTTTTGAACGGCGAGTTATACCAGCTTCTCCGGAGTTCTTCTGGTGACTCTGGACCTGACGTGTCCTTCGACATGTCAGCTTCTCCAGAGCATTTGTATGGTTCAGCCCGTGCTAGGTTGGCAACATCCACCCTGAGGTGACCCTTATCCCCCGGGCTACTTTGGAGTACTATTCTAGGGTAGTCTTATCCTAATTTATATTTAAAATTATAAGTGGGCAATTAAGATTATCTCATCTTGACTGTCTAAAAGAGACCATACCTTACCACATGCACACCAATACGTTACAGGCAGAGCTTGTTTATTTAGATTTACGTAACTATAGGGAGTTCTACAAATTTTCGTCTATGCCTATGCATGGTTTAGTTATATGCATCGGTATTATGTATCGGAGCAGCATCCTTATTTTGCACTATCATGTAAGCTTCTCGTAAAAATTAAGGTGCTAAGGCAAAGTTATAGTTGTGATACCAAAGGATCTACTCATGTGCTTTCTATCCTTGTATGACAACTTAAGAACTCGTAAAATTAAAGAACTCAAGCACTTACTAGTATCTGCAACTGATATATGGGGTGGAATAAGTGTATTTCGGATGAGTGATTTCATACTTTCATGTCACATGCTACATTTGGAAGCTCCATCGGAGGGCCATCACCCTAGATGATGCTGAACAATCAATTTCATACCTTGGTATCACATGTTACTCCTGGAAGCTCCATCGGAGGACCATCACCCTAGATGGTGCCGGACGATCAATTTCATATCTTTGTATTAAATACCACCCCTAGATGTTGGGATGCTGCATTGGAGAACCGTCACCCTAGATGATGCCGGACGAGCGATTTCATATCTCTGTACCACATGCTTCTTCTGGATGCTCCATCGGAGGACCATCACCATAGATTATGCCGTACGATCAATTTCATACCTTTGTATGCCCTGGTGCCTCCGAACCAGCATCTGACATGCTTCCTTACCCGTTCGCACACGCAAGACTTAGAAGTGTCTCTCTTCTTCGATGCATTCCTTTAGTACTTCAACATGGAAGGCGTCTTGCTTCAGTTCTTCCTTATTTATAGGGGTATGCCGGAGGATCTTTTCCTAACTCCTTTCAGTGGCATGCTCCCATAGGAGGTTCTGAATTTTCGTTCTGGAATCTCCATGTAAAAGTTTCCAAGGAGTTCCTTTTCCCTTATCCCGCTGATCAAGCTCTTTTCACAAGGTTGTTTTGCATATTGAGGGTCCTCCCACTCTTCTCTTTTTGATTCATTATAAGTGAGCTTCTTTGGGTTCTCCTCAATCTTGTCATGTTGGTCATCTCTCCGGTCAGTGTTTTTGACGCTTCGATGTTCTCCTTTATGAAGGTTCGATAAGTATTTGTTTAGGCAAATGGAGCGGGTTTGGTGGGTCCTTCTTGTGAACACAATCCTATTCTTTCTTCCTCTATCCCTTGGACCATTCCCTTTCTGGTTGTGTATCAACTATGGTTTTGCCTTTTTCTAGTTTGTGTAGATTGGGACATCGGGTCCCACGGATGGCGCCAATGTTGAAGCATATTTGCGTGGGCCGCTTGGGCTTGGCAAACGGGCCTTGAACGTAAGAATTGTCTGGTTCAGCATTGGTTCCTTCGGAGGTGGTTCCTTTAGAAGTGTCTCCTTCGGCTCCTCAGTTGAGAGCAAGAATGTGGTTCAACTTTGACTACTTTGGAGGTTGTTATAGCTCCTTCGTCCCCTAGCTGAAAGTAAGACATAACACCATTAGCTCGCCCCTTTGGAGGTTGTTATAGCTCCTTCGTCCCCTAGCTGAGAGTAAGCATCGATATATGTTGGTATATATTCTAGTGAGGAAAACTAGAGAGAGAAAGAGAATAAGTATGGTTCGGTGTGTGTGTGTGTAACCTGGTGGATCATTTGGGGCATACCACTTCTATTTATACTAGTTGGGCTTCACTTGAAGACAAGAGAATTGTGGTCCTGGTCTGTCCTTTTGTCACCACGTGTTATTGTGGTCCTGGTCTATCCTTTTGTCACCACGTGTTATTGTACTAGTCTGACCAACACCGATGCTACTGACTCTAAACCTGAACCATCCTTTGATCTTCCAGCTATCTCCAGAGTACCGTTCCGACATCGGGTGCTTATATCACAAGTCTCTTTAAAGGAGTAAATTAATCGTGACTACCTCCTTCGGATGGTCTGGACCTAAGGTCTGCTCCAGAGGTCTGCTACGGAGGTCTGCTTAAGAGTTCTGCTCCGGAGGTCTGCTCCAACCTAGCGTACTTTGCTGTGGTCTTAGCCATGTCATGCTAGACTCAAATGTTTGTTGTAGCGGCATGCTTGATGGGTGTGATGTTGGTTTCTTCTAAACTTATCATTAAATCCTCATGATTGGCTTGAGTAGACTGTTCCTCATTATGCACTTAGCTCCTTCTGATTGGCTGAAGGATAGTATACCTCATCATGTTCCCCCAATCTAGTATTTTTAATTCTTGATTGGGAATTCTAGACTCCAATTATGTGTAATGTCTCTTATTTTTGCGCTTTTGGTCCAAGCTTTCGGTTGTCCGTCCCATTTTTTGTGGGCAACAAAAAGAATATTGATTCGGTTGGCGATTCCCCTATGGTAATTCACTGCCTTTCGGTGGTGAATTGTACGCCAAGTCTCTATAAGCCTAAGCAAGTCTGGAGGCTATCGAATCTTTTCGAAATGATTCTTCTTATGTTCTTACATGCTCAGAGTATGTTGACACTACGTCCTTCTCTTTCGGAGGTTCTGAGCTAGTTAGAGGAGCTTCCTCATCCAATAGTTGTTCGATTTACTTAGAGAGTTTGCCTTACCAAAGGTTGTTCCATCATTCTTTGGTTGAGATTGTACCATTGAGCTTTCCCCTTTTATTCTTTGGTAGGAGCTATTTGTATTATTCGAGTCCGCTGCTTCCTTTAGTGCTTAGTTTTGCCGCTTCTGTTCATCCGGGCTAGGTATTCGTTGCTTCCTCATATTTCTATTATGACTAGAAGACATATGCATATATATTCGTCTATATTAAAGCAAGACGAGCTAGAATCCTTGATAATGCACCGTTCCTTTAGGCTTGCACCCCCGCCTACCTTCTCCCAGTGTTTGTCTTTTCCTGAGTAGGGTCCCATTTTCTTAAAATATGTTGAAGTGCGTTATTCCCAACTGGTTTCTGGCTTAGAGGAATCTGGATTCTCGTGTTATTGATGAGTCCCCTACCGAAGGTTTCACTCTGGACAATCTTTCGAAGCTGTGTTGTCGATGTGCTAAATTTTGTAATATAGCAGTTGTTGTTTTCGTCCATTCCGGTCTCAATGCTAGCTGTTATAATCTTCTTGCTAATCATACTGCTATCCTTGTTGCGGAGGATACTTGTTTACCGGATCTAACTACGAACGAAGTTATTTGCGAGTAATTCTAATCCTACGGTCGTTAGGAAGGTTAAAGCTATGGCTGAGCGAATAGCCTCTTCCCAGCCGAAGGAGCCCTCCTATGCGACTAAGGAAATTGACTCACAAAGTTTCCGAAGTTGGGTCTAGTGTTCCTTCTGCGAAGCGTGTCAATGATGTAAAAGGTTCAGCTAACAATGTCAATGATCTTGTTTGGAGCTTTGATCTTGTTTAGCGCATTGATCTTGTTCGGAGCTTTAATCTTGTTCGGAGCTTTGATCGGAGGACCAGGAAAAAGGTTGATCCGTCTGTTATCCTCCTTCCGCATGTGCTGCCTACAAATCCAGACCGTATTGGGTCCTCTGTTGTTCACAAGACATTGATCTTCCTGGGCATGCTAGTGTTGCTCAAGGTGGTTTTTGCCTCTTCTCTTTAATTTTGAAATATCTTCCTTTTGTGCTCGTTATCAATTTGCTTTATTTTCTTTTAGATGTTGTTGAGGATACTTTGGCTCAAGGTGCTGAAGGATTAGGGTTGATGCAGAATGAAGATCATTAAGTGCTTGGAAATGAGCAGAAGCTGGAGGAAGATGCCCCTGATTGTACTAGAGTGGATGACGATGGTGTTGAATTTTCTCATGTTCCTTATTATATGCCTCGTCCTTATGCTGATGGAGAGAGTGTCATACCTCCGAAGTATATAAAGGAGGAGTGGGATCAGATTCATGTTCCTTCTGCTTGATTCGTTGAATAAGGAAATCTTTGAAGATCTCACGGTTTGTGAAGATGCACTTGATCGTTCCCTCTCTTTGGCCGAGATACTCAAGATAGAGACTATGTCTCCGCTTAGACCCTTGAATCAATGAATGTATTAACTACTCTTTTGGTTTCTCATGGTTCTAAAATGAATATCCATTGCTTGAGAGACTTTGTTTAAAGGTTTAGTCCGAGTTTACTGAACAACCAATTATGCAGGTTGTTGGTCCTGCCTCCGAACTAGACACACTGATCAATTGGTTTAGATGAACTAAAACATGACCCGTCTGCCGAAGAAGCCGTGACCCCCGAGTGTAAGGACGTGATTGCCAAGAATGAATAGGAGATCATAAGTTTTTTGGTATTAGGCATTTTTTGTAAGTTTATGTCGACCATTTCTTTC
This sequence comes from Tanacetum coccineum, assembly GCA_026074375.1. Classification (NCBI taxonomy): domain Eukaryota; kingdom Viridiplantae; phylum Streptophyta; class Magnoliopsida; order Asterales; family Asteraceae; genus Tanacetum; species Tanacetum coccineum. The sequence continues at coordinate 41,568 of BQNB010019526.1, read as the reverse complement.
GAAAGTTGATTCAGAGGGTTTTAATATTTATATATTTCCACAATTTCAGGTCGAAGATTATGCCAAATAAGGTTGATTGGAGGTGAAAGTAGCTGATCTGAGTTTGATAGTTTCCTTTACTTCAGTTTCTGTTGTTCTGGTGTCTTCATCGTTTATGACAATATGTCACCACAGATTTTGCCATCCATCCGTTTCAAATGCCTTGAAGTCAAAGAAGTGAAGAGACCAAACTGCTTCCTTAGGTGAGTTTGATTTGTCCTTCTTTTGTAATAAATAACTTGAACTTTTTATCTTTTGAACTCTTTGAGAAGGGGTATGTAGTGTTCCGGAGATCTTTTGGTTGCTCCGATCTTGTGAATATCTTCATTGATTAATATCTTCCCTGGTTGGGTGGTCCCCTTTATGACCTCATCTTGTTTCATCAGCTCCTTTGCTTCCCTATCCGGAGGAGTGTGCTGGTCGGAGGGATGGTGGACTCATCTTTTCTAGGATGATGTCTGATCTGGATGTCCTCCTTTGGTGGACTACTTCCCCAACTTATATGGATCTTTCTAGTTCCGAAGCTCTTCTCATCGGGTGTGTTGTCCTTCCATTTCTATTAGATTACTACGCTTCTTTGATTTTGCCTACATTTTTTATAACTTTAATATATATTTAATTATTATATATATGTATATTATATATACATATATATATATACTTCTATATATATGTATATATATATATTCTTTTATATATATTATATATGTATATAGATATATAGGTTATATATTTATATTTAAATGTACATATATATATACAACATATATATACTATATAATATATATACATTATATATATTCAAATAATTATACATATATATATATATAATATATATATTTATATGTATATTTATGTGTGTATATATGATGTGTGTTTTATATGTATATGTATTAGTGTGTATTGTATGTTATATATATATATATGTATATATATATATATTTCTTACTCGCTTGCATGTTTTCACGAGCACTTGTAGCACCTGTGTTGTACTATTGGTGCTATCATCTCTATCTGATTTAGTTATTTATCGAAGAGTGCTAATTAGTGTTAGGCATAGGTTGTTTAGCCAAATGTAGTACCATCAATCCGTATGTCAATTACTTATGTGGATCATCACAAGCGCATTATTCCAAACCAAGAAGTTTCGTCCTTATATTGTCAGGAGGCGTCCCTCCACGGAAGCGTCCTTCCGTATGATACCGAATCATTAATACACATGTTACATTATTACGAGCGCTTTTTATGTTTTTCTCAAACAAGTTTTGCTTGTTCCCGAGTAGGAATCTTGTGAATTGGTTGCCACTGGTATTGTGTTTTTTACTTAATACGCGACGTAGTATTAGCCAACTCGTGCTCATTAAGTTAACATACATTGGAATTTTGTTTACACTTAATCCCTAACCCAGTTACTCATGTTTGGGCAATCAATTGTAGACCTGTGTTGCATGCCTGGTGGTGCTATAGTCTCATCCGATGTAGCTATGCATCGGAGAGTTATCAAGAAATGAGAGGAAATACAAGCACTCCTTTTCCTTTTGCAATGCGGGAATTTTTTCACGATCACTTGTCCCGCTGCTTCCCACCAAAGTAAAACCAGGGTGGGATAATATTAGATTATATCGATTTCATCGGAGGTAGCGAGCAGTCCATTCGTTATGATTCATTGTGGTTGGGTAATGAGTCCCATCATATAATTTAAACAAGGGTTGTTCTAGAGGCTTTGCCTTCTCCCATAATTTCTAAAGAAAGGTAACAGTCGAGCCTGCTTATGAGGCTATGGTTTTCTGGTTCAGAGGTTCGCTCCTCCGGACCCGAGGACTGTCTCCTGATACTGCTGCGCTAGGACGGGGCTGATGACTCCGGACCTGGTATGCCATTCGACATACCAGCTTCTCTGAAGTTCTTCCGGTGCTCTGACCTGGGAGTGTCCATGACATGTCGCTTCTCGGAGAATTTGTCTGGTAGCCTGTGCTAGATTGGCAACATCATCCTGAGGTGACACCTAGTTACGAACTACTTTGGAGTCTGGTTCTAGGGTGGTCTTTCCTTATTTATCTTTAAAATTACGAAGCGGGCAATTAAGGTATTCATCCGAGTATCTAAAGGACTTTATACTTGTTACATGCAACTACTAAGTTTCGGATGAGAGATTATTTATTCAGCTCTACGACACTATAGGGAATTCTAAAATTTATTTGCCTTTGTATTGGTTTAGTTATAGGCATTGGTAACATGTTCCGAACGGCATCTTAATTTCGACTATCATGGAAGCTTTATTGTTTAAAATTAAAAGGGTAAGGCAATCCACCCTCCCCTCCGGGTTAATAGTTGTGTACCAAGGATATGCTACTTGAGTTTTCTATCCTTGTGTGGCGGCTTAAGAACACGTAAAAGCAAAGAGTTCAAACACTTACAAGTTTCTGCAATTGATATGTGAGATGCAATGAGTGTATACCGGACGAGTGATTTCATACCTTCGTGTCACATGCTACTTCTGGAAGCTCCATCGGAGGGCCATCACCCTAGATGATGTCGGACGATCAATTTCATACCCTGGTATCACATGTTACTTTTGGAAGCTCCATTGGAGGACCATCACCCTAGATGGTGCCGGAGGATCAATTTCATACCCTGGTATTACATGTTACTTCTGGAAGCTCCATCGGAGGACCATCACCCTAGATGGTGCCGGACGAGCGATTTCATATCTTTGTATGACATGTTGTTTCTGGATGCTGCATCGGAGGACCATCACCTTAGATGATGCCGGACGAGCAACTTCATACCTTTGTATGCCCTAGTGCCTCCGAACCAGCATCTGACATGCTTCCTTACCCGTTCGCACATGCAAGACTTGGAAGTGTCTCTCTTATCCGATGCATTCCTTTAGTACTTCAACATGGAATGCGTCTTGCTTCGGTTCTTCCTTATTTCTAGGGGTATGCCGGAGGATCTTTTCCTAACTCCTTTCAGTGGCATGCTCCCATAAGGGCTTCTGAATTTTTGTTCTGGAATCTCCATGTAAAAGTTTCCAAGGAGTTCCTTTTCCCTTATCCCGCTGATGAAGCTCTTTTCACAAGGTTGTTTCGCATATTGAGGGTCCTCCAACTCTTCTCTTTTTGATTCATTACAAGTGAGCTTCTTTGGGTTCTCCCCAATCTTGTCATGTTGGTCATGCTCCCCGGTCAGCGTTCTCGATGCTTCGATGTTCTCCTTGATGAAGGTTCGACAAGTATTTGTTTGGGCCAACGGAGCGGGTATGGTGGATCCTTCTCGTGAACCCATTCCCATTCTTTCTTCCTACATCCCTTGGACCATTTCCTTTCTGGTTGTGTATCAACTATGGTTTTGCCTTTTTCTAGTTCGTGTAGATTGGGACGTCGGGTCCCACGGATGGCGCCAATGTTGAAGCATATTTATGTGGGCCGCTTGGGCTTGGCAAACGGGCTTCGAACATAAGAATTATCTGGTTCAGCTTCGGTTCCTTCGGAGGTGTCTCCTTTGGCTCCTCGGCTGGGAGTAAGAGTGTGGTTCAGCTTCGAATACTTTGGAGGTTGTTGCAACTCCTTCGTCCCCTAGCTTAAATTAAGACATAACACCGTTAGCTCGCCCCGGGGTTTTAATCCGAGACCAACCTCCGGCGTGAGAGTAAGTATCAGTATATGTTGGTATATACTCTAATGAGGGAAACTAGAGAGAGAAAGAGAGTAAGTATGGTCCTGCGTGTGTGTAAGTTGGTGGATCATTTGGGGCATACCACTTCTATTTATATTAGTTGGGCTTCACTTAACGACAAGAGAATTGTGGTCCTGGTCTATCCTTTTGTCACCACGTGTTATTGTGGTCCGGGTATTCCAATGTGTCACCACGTGTTATTCTAACTAGTCTGACCAACACTGATGCTATACTTGGACCCAACCATCCTTTGATCATCCAGCTAACTCCAGAGTACTTCAGGCTATCGGGTGCTTATATCACAATCTCTTTAAAAGGAGTAAATTAATTGGTGACTACCATCCTTTTCGATGGTCTGACCTCATGTCTGCTCCGAGGTCTGATCCACCTGGCGTGATTGCTCTCTATCTTTTGATTAAGAGTAGTTATTGTCATTAGCTTCATTTGATGAGCTCGAGAGATAATACCCTCATCAATCTTAACACAATTTGTATTAATGCAAAGCAAGGTGTTGGATCGTTTCTGAATAGAACTTTAGACCTTTAGCTTGTAAGGGTTGTTTCCTTTAATATTTCTAAAGAAACAAAACAGAAACACTATTTAAAAACTATTATTATGCGAAAACTAATCAATAATCTAAATAAACAATATTAAGAATCACAAAAGAACTTTATATTATAACTGAATCTGCTGAGCGTTACAGATTAAAAAACTATGATTGTTAATCGATCTCCTATGATCTGTGTAAACTTATCTACTAACTTTCCAAGGGTTCCTTGTTATAGACTATGGATACCCAAGGCTACAAAAAATGCGTTAAGAGATAATGCATATCTATTCTAATTTATCTCAAGCAATATCTCATAAGCAGTACTAATAAATTATACAGCAGTACTAATACTAACTAACAATACTAACTATTACTAGCATTACTAACATTGTACTAGCAGTACTAACTACAAAGCTAGCAGTACTAAAGACTTAGACTTATATCTTCAATCTTCATTAACAGCATTAAATTCTTCACCTACAGTATTAATCTGGACACAGTATTAACTTATAAACTTCAGAAATCTCAACAATCCTCCCTAAACTGTGATTTACATTCCTCAAATCTCAAGTTTCTTCTGATTAGAATCTTCATCTTCTTTGATGAGATTCTTTCAAACACCTTTTTATTGTTCTTCAATTGATCTTGAAAAACTTTAGCAACTCAAATGTCCATAAACTTTCGCTTCACTCTAATTCTAGTTAACACTCTGAAGTTTTTATTGGTGATGGATACTTTTTCTCTACAAACATATGAATAGTCATCAAAGTACCATCAACCATCAGTGTGTGAACTCCACAAGTTTCATACAGCTTCCAACTGATTATTTTCCACTGGTTTTGATTCTTCCAGATGTCATCATCTTGCTCAGGATCTACTAGTATCTTCAGAATCCCCAGCCCAATAACATCAAATGTAATCCGTCATTGAGTTTTATCTTGAAATCTTTCCATTACCAACCTGTGTAAAACCTCTAAGTCATGTCTATCAAAACTTTTCAGCATACTCTTAAAGGTTTTATGATAATTAGTATTCCCATCTGCCCTTATAATCTTGTAAACATGCATACTGTATAAACTTTAGATCCCAATCAAACTATAGAAAACTTAGTATCGCAAGATTTTCAGGATCTACACATTCTTCCTATTGGAAACACTATCAACCACATTCTTAATTCATCTTTTTCTCCACATAATCATCTGTTCTTTCTCTTGTCTTCTTCTGTCTCTTACGTCATGACCTTGTTTTGACACTTGACTTCTTCTTGTAGTGTTTTTTTCTAATTCCAACACTATACTTTTCAATCAACACTGGCTCAAATTCAACATCTTCTCTTCAAACCTTTCTTCTCTACTGTTTTGAAGATTTCTCTTTCACTTGGTTTAGAAGAATCTTTTTTAACTTCAGGCCTAAAGTGTAATAAAATATTAACATGATCCCATACCCTTTCAAAAATAGTCGGAGGTCATATAGCTCATTCTCAGTGAAGTAGCTCTTCTTGTAACCTCCTTGTTCTTCAAGTATGTAATCATATTCCATCTTGCATGACTAATTGATACAGTTTTATTCTTCAAACAATATATCTTTATACACGTGATCTTTCCAGTTACATTTCCCGGAGAATTAAGTGTAGGTTTTTTTTTTTTTTTTTGTAATTTTTGTTATTTTGAGTGAACCTCTTGCTTGATCAAGTTTTCTTTGCAATTCCCTATTTCGTCCAATCACAGTCCTTTCATTCTTCTTCTTGCAAAGAGCTCTTGCTTCTGTGCTGCATTAAATCTGAATTATTATTCTTCTTCTTCCATCTTTCCTAGCTAACTCCTCATCCCATACCTCAACTGCACTTGAGTTCTTTTCTTAACCGTCTTGGAGTACCTGTTCTTCCATATGGCCCCTTTAACGATTATCCTTAGGCACTTCTATCTTGGATACACAGAGGTACAACAGTACTAACCTTAGAGGACTAACAATTTGCTAACATATATTTACAGTCACAATCTCCATCCTCACCTTTCCACCACTTCCATGTCTTCAATAACTTCATGGGTCTCCTTCTGTACAAGTACTTCAGTTTCATCACGGGCTTCTCATGAACTTCCCTTCCTGTGGATCCAAGAAATAACCTTCATCGTTGTACTAGAAAATCGTTTGGATCTTCATCATTATAAGAAATCTTCCTCCCTGTTGGAAGAATCCTCTCAATATATTGCCATTCATCACAAAGAACAATCTTTGTCTTTCTCTTTGCCTTGCCAGCCGTCACTGCATTTACTCGTAGTTTTCTTTAACTCTAAAGTACTAACTTGGTGAGAGCAGTACTATAAGTCTTCTTTGTCTGCTGCAAGCCCCTGTAATATCCATCAATCTGGCCATTAATTTGGTAACCAAAACCTAATTCATGTTTTGTTATCACTCTAACCCTCAGCTCTTCCATTTGAGGAACACATGGAGAGTTGAATCATGGGCCTAGAAGTATCTCATCTCCTCATGTGGGTTTGAATTGATTCTGGTGAAGGTATGAGGATGTGGGTTATTTTTTAGATAGTTAATGTTGTATATGTGATCCTTAGGTGACTGTTGTTGCTCTTCGTCATTGCTTTACCAACTTACTCCCTCAAAACATGGTGTCACTACCCCACCCTGAATACCCCTTAGAGCCCTCCTCATATTACTAAAAACATTTAACTTGTAAGAGTAAGGAGAATAAGTTCTATATGAGGTAAGAGTAACCTTTAGTGTTTGTTAAGAAGATTGAAATAAACTGGGATACAAAAGAATTTGTGTGAGGCTATCCAAATTCTTAAACCATCAGCTCAAAATGACGTAAAAAGTTAAACTCCTGCATTGTAGCTAGACAGCTGATTGTGTTACAATGTTGCTACTAAAACTAGAGTAATCCATCAGTCTACTTGGAGCTCAGACAATGTAGAATTGTGTGAATAACAGAACTTTCCATTGTGGGTGAGAAATAATACTTAAAGAATGTAAGGCTTTCAGAATTAGTCACATACCCCATATGATTAGTGCTCAAATATTAACTTCAATTACGAGTGAAGAAATGCCTTCTCTACATCATCTAACTTTAAATGATCTTTCTCAAAGAAGTCTTCCATTAAACTTTTCATGTCATCAATAGTTGCAAAAAGCTTAAGTCCTCCTCATAGTGCTCAAAACAGCATTTCCCACCAAAATTGTTCAATAAAGACACAAAAAATATAGGATTTTTCAGTAAGAGCATAGTAGATATGCTGTAGTAAGAAAATCTATGATTTCTTCAAAACCCTCACTACTTTCAGATTAACCAAATATCGACCAATATATGTGCTTACTTATCACAAATTCCAACAGTGCCATTATGATGAATGAAAAGAGATGACTGGTAGCGACAAGGTAGGATTAGTTTCGTGTATAAAGTGTAAGGTTCTGGTAAGAGTAAGATTGAGAATTATAGTTCGTTAAAAGAGTATGTTTCCCCGACTGTAAAAAAAGAGTTGTACTTATTTTGAAGAAATCGTTTAAGCTATAGATAAATCAAGAGTCTATCAATTATCAAAACCCTATTAAGCTGATAGATGTGCAGAAATATCTCACAGCTCTTTGATTGAGAGGAAAATCTTATGGACCCAAACAGTACTTAACGGTCAACTTATCAAGTACTAGGTATTTGTCTAGCAATTACTAATTTTAAAGTCTAACCGTACTACCTTCAGTCTAGCATATATAATACTGCCTGATAGTATTAACTTAACACTGACATTACTAAGTGTGTACCAATAGTATTAACTCCAAACTTTGATCCAATCAAAGATTAGTCCGCACCAATGTGAGAACTCTCATATACTCTCTTTCTTTTAAACTCGACAAAATATCTCCCCAAATCTTTTTCTCACCAACAATCATTTCTTTTTTCACACACTACTCTCCTGTTCTGTTTTTGAACTCACTCAACTCTCACTATCACTTTTTCCTCACAAAGCAGACAATTCTTTGGTATAGTTTGGCCATCAATTTCCTTAAGTTCCAAACTATCCTCCACCCACTTCCAAGTAGTGAACCTTTTTGAAGAGGGAGTCATTTTAGACTATTTTTATATTAGTTTTTGGTAAAACTAAAAAAGCAAACAACCAGCCATAAATGGATTTGGGAAGTCTTTACCCAAGGCCGTTTATTGGATAAGCCATCTTATTGCAATAAACATGTGCATTGAATAACCATATAGTTTTGTGGTAAACTATCAACCATCAACTGGATTTGAGAAGGTCTTTACCAAGGCCGTTCCTTGACTAGTCAGTTCTTGATGTCTGTTAGACATGGTGAACTGATGACCATTTGTTGTGTGGTTAACAACAACACTTGAAGGAACACCTACCATCATTAATTCCTCCATCAAAATATCTTTCTCGCATTCACAAGAATATTGCTACACAATCGATATAACACAGCACTACTAACTGTAACCTAGCATTATTAATTTGTGACTAGCGAATACAAAGTTTAACTTCACAGTATAACTAAGCCTCAACAGTATTACCGAATAATCATCATATTTACCCTCTAGTGTACATATAACCTCCCCTCAAATATAGATACAAATTTAACATCCCAATGCTAACCACCAAAAAGTTAAATCTTGTGACATCAAATCCTTTGGTGAGAAGGTCTACAACATTATAGTCCTGTGTGAATCTTGATAACTTCTACAGTCGTTCTCATAAGAAACTCTGATACATTAAAAAACGTAATCTCATATCTTGGACGCGATAGGGGAATGATGTGAGGAGCAGGATGTCTTAGATAGGCGGACGAGCGTAAGATAGAAGTGTGGCGGGGGTCAGGGCTGGTGCTGATCATCAGAAGGAAGATTTGAGCGCACAGATTGAGACAGTATCGGCTATGGACACTAGTCTAGAACGGCACCGAATCCAATCACAACTGACATTTGTATATCCATATAACTTTCTAGCTGTTCCTATTTAACAAAACCTTCTACACTGTCTGTCGAAGCAATTACTTCGATGCCGAATACAGTAGGTTAATTACCCTCTAAGATAGGTACTAACGCACTGCTGTCTATCTTGCTTACCCTGCCACATAGATTTCAACTTAATCTCTATCGAGAGGATAAATTGATCAGCACAGCGAGTCTGTGTTATTGGAGTACAGATCCTGGACTCAAGGGCGTGCGCATGAGCTGCTCCTCCATAGTCGACTGTCGGAGATCAAGGCGGGTCTGGATTCAAAAATGAAGATGTGCTCGTTAGGACTAGACCATAACACTCTAGACACATAATACTAACACATCAGGCCACTTTCGTACGATGTCGTTAAAGAAGTGATTCCTTCTTATATATCAGGAGATTATTCTTCATGAAGATCTAAACACAAGTCATACACGACAGTCTATACAGATTGCACTGTCTAAGGCGACCAATAATGGCGGGGATGCTTTGAATGAGAACGATAATTAACTGTTGATGGAGGATATTGATCGTGTTACGGTAGGAGGGGGGCAAGTGGTTAACATGGGCTCACCATGGCGAGAGATCCGGTGTCTCTTGGCTTATAACTCATTATGTGAGCTATGATGGAATTAGCCGGCGGCATATCTCTACTTGAGTCATGTGAGGGGAGCGCTTAAAAGAATAACTATCGATAAATGACGCAACAAACTACAAGGGCGAGAGATAAACATTATGTAGATAATACATATAGGGTGGCATTGTATGTATTGTTGATAGGGCTACGAGAGATCGTCCAGAGAATGAATGAGTCATGTACTCTGCTCGCGTGATACGTGCGTAGGTTTGGGAGACTAGTATGTGTTGATGCATGCGATGTTTGTGTACGGCACTGTCTTCTAACTCTGTACACATAGACTTCTTTTGATCCAAAAATATTGTCATCCACATACACTGGACTAACAAAATTCTCTCTGGTCTTCGGATATTCAATGTTTTCGATTACTTCTCCTGAAACTTTTTCCATCATAAAAAGAAAAAGTGTCTCGACCAAGCTCTAGGCTTGATGAAGACAATAAAGAGCTTTAAATCACCTATAAACTGTTTTGGGATGACAGGATCAATAAAGCCTGGATGATGGACATACACCTCCTCTTTAATATGCCATATGGAAATCACTTTAACACCCTTTGTGTAGACAGGAAATCCCATTTATGATGCAAAGGCTAAAAATAACCTGATTGCCTATATCCTGCAACAACTGCAAAAACCTCACCGAGATCTATTCCTTCCTCTTGTCTAAACCTTTTATGCTACAAGCCTGGGCTTGTTTTCACAACAATACTTTCTCTCATCCCTTTTAATTCTTAAAGACCCACTTTTGTACCAATGGCCTTTTTCCCCAATGGCAAAATCAACAAGTATCCAAACCTTTTGGAGTTGAAACTGCATGCAGTTCTCTTGCCTGGGCTTCCAAACCCAGCTTCACTTGTAAGAGCTTGTGATATATTCTTGGGTTCTTATTGGGAAGAGGAAAGCATTCTAACAAACATGTCCTGATGATCTTTGTGTTTATTCTATTCATTGAGATGTAGCTCACCATTGCTAGTTGTTGCTGAAGAATCCTTTGATATCTTTCCTCTTATTGAACTGCTGACTTAGATCTCCTAGACTGGATCTATTTGGATGATTTCATATGAATCTGAAGTGCAGAAATAACTGACATTAATGGTGTCATCCATATTGTTGAAATCAGCCATTGCACCCACATTCTCATCAATCATAGCTTCCATTAATGTCATCACTTAAAATGCATCAGAATATCTTTCAAACAGGCATATCGGATCAATAGGTTAAATCAGCATTAGGTAGAGTAATGCATCAATAGTATTTTTTCCTCCAAATAACAAAGATAATTCACGCCAGCAGTTGCACCGTGAGAGTACTAGCATCACAACATATGGCGTGGTAGCAGTACCAACAGATGACCTAACCAGGTACTAAGTTTGTTAATACAGGTAGTTTGGCTGCCCTCTTTTAGATGCAATATTCCTCTTTCTTCTCAAAACTTGTCTTGTGGCATCACCAGAGCCTTGAGCAACCACTTGTTGATAATCAACTCTCAAGTTCATCATGCCAGACTTGTTTCATCTCTGCATCTGATGTTTGTCCTTCCTTATCAAAAACTCTTCTGAAATCTATACATCATGTGTCTTAGGTAAACTTTGAAGAAGGTTTTTCATGTGCAACTGGAGGAACATCTTCTACTGGAATCCTTGTCCTATGAGGTTTAGTGGAACATATGTATCCTGAGTAGGTCCTTTTACTTTTCCTGATGAACTGCAACATAAGAACATTGTGTACCTACGTCCACCATTACCTGAGTTTTTCTACACTAACAGGAATATATTCAATTGAATTGGTTGAAAATCAAGATCAAACATCCATTTAAAAAGACCAATTCCTGCCACATGTGGTTGATCGTCCAAGAAAATCATATGTGCAATTATTCTCTTCTACCTTTTGTCTTTTTGTTGTATACTCTAAAGCTTACTAGTGGTTGAGTAGCCAAGCAAAACATGTCATCATATTTCTATCAAATTTTTGCCCAATGATCTAAGGGTTTAAAATGGTCAATGGGGCACCCAAAAGGTCTCTGAAACAATTACTAGGTGAGTTACCTATTAATAGTCCATAAGTGTCTTATTTTGAAGGTTGGTCACCAATACCCTATTTCAGTACATAGCAGGTAGTATTTACTTCCTCTGCCCAAATGGGATAGGTAAAATGAGTTTGCTAACATATTTCAGCTGTCTCAATAGGTCCTGTTTTCATTCTGCAACACCGATTCTGTGGAGTTCTATCCCCTAACTCCCTTTTTATTCCTTCTTAGCACCGAATTCATTCATACAAGGTTCATAAAACCTTGTCCTATTATCACACTCTAATGATTTTAACATTATGATTCAATTGGTTGTCTAAGCCCTATGATAAATTACAAAGATTTCAAATGTTCTCATCCTTGGGAAGCTAAGAAAAATACCCCACTAAATCTGCTAAAATCAAGTATCACAACCAACATTACCATCTTTTTTTTATTTTTTTTTTTTTTTTTTTTTTTTTTTTTTTTTTTTTTTTTTTTATTATTTTTTTTTCTTTTTTTTTTTTTTTTCTTGTTAATACTTTCTACAGAGACAGGTCCAAATAAGTCCATATGAAGTAATTCTAGGGGATTTCTGATGATTCTTTCTAACTTGGCCTTACAGGAGGCCTTATGTTGCTTACCCTTCTTGCAGGCAACACAAGTGTGGTCATTCACAAAAACTTTGAAGGTAAACTCTAACAGGTGGACCTGTAACAAGTTTGGTTAAATTTTGAAATTCACATGACTTAATCTCCTGTCCATAATTTAGACTCATCCATTTCATTTGCAAATAAACAAGATATACCTCAGGAGAACAAGTTCTTACTTCAGTTGTACACATCATCCTTTCTAGGAGCTTCTAAGTACAACTTGACTTCATCAAGATAGCCTTAAAGCGAGGAGACCGGAAAGGCATTCAGTCTAGTAAAAAGACATTACTATTTTTCTTGTCACACATTGTGAACAGAGAAAAGGTAAACTTAAGTTCATCTACAAAATAAACATCATCAAATCTAAATTATCATTCTGATTTTACTTAACTTGTTATTTGTACCCCTTTGGGATCACTTCCAAAAGCCACAAAGCCTCCATTGTAATCTTGATAGTCGGAAAGATAAGCTTTGTTGCCAGTCATATGGCTAGAGCAACCACTATCCACCACTGCATGATCCTGTAATAAGATCTCAGGATTGCCCTGCACAAAAGGTAAGAGAATTAGTATCTCTTAGGGACCACTCCATTACAGACTTGGAAATCCTTTTAGGTCAACATACACAACCTCTTGAGCAAGAAATGATCCACTTTCTATTGACACATGATCCCGATACTTTCCCTTAGGCCTCCAAAACCCACCTTGACTTTTTAGTCAGTATCCATCTTACCCTTACCATGTATAATTACTACTTCTCTTTTCCCACATGTAGTCATATTTTGAACCCAAAAGTTTAACATCTTGTTTTAATTCTTGGGTCTAAAAGTTGGTTTGGTAGTAAACCTCTAATAGGTAATATGGAGCCTCTGCTACATTGTCCATTCTTAGGTAAATTGGTCTAATTGCACCACTAGTTTGTGCTATTTTTGGATCAAATGGTCTAACAGTACTAACATGCCTAGCAATACTAACTGACCTAGCAGTACTAACTGTCCTAGCAGTACTAACTTTGTGAACTGCTCTTTTCTCATTTTGCTTAACAGGAGTAATCAAACTTGTTCTTGTTAGTACTCCTGATGAGACAAAAGTTTTTCTTAAATGAGGGTATTTTGAAATATTTGATGATGTACCCTTTTAGATTATCCCATACTGGTATTGACCACCCTTGACCAGTATTACACATTTTCAGCTTAGGTCTTTACTCTGTTTGTCATGAAAATTACAATCTTTGATCAAATGGTCAGTATTTTTACAGACAAAGCAAGCTTTTATTTTCTTAAAACCAATTCCTTGTTTCTGAGAAGTTTGACTAATTTTATCAACTCTAGTTTTAATTGTTTGAGTCTCATTAGTCTTAACATTAATATGTTGCACTTCAGACACATCCATCCTCATCATCAGAGTCCAATCCTGCAATGATAATTTTTATCTCTGTTAACTGATTCATAGAATGTCTTTAGGTTTTTTGATATTTGCTTCATTTGTTTACCTACTTCCTACTGTTTTAGTATTAAGATCATGTTATTTTTGAATTAATTATTTTCCTTCCTAATGGCATATTCATACTAAACCTGCAAATATATGTCAGCTCGTGGGGTAAAAGTTCCCTATTATAGAGGGGAATAGCATGAAACCCTCTACTAGAAAACTATCATTTGCTGTTTGTTATCTTCATCACTTTATCTGACATCAAAAACACCTCCATCTAATCTTACTATCAAGATTCAGAATTGTTACTCACTTCATTCAATTCTTCCTATTTTTCAATCTTTAATTTAACTCATCGCTTTCCTTAACAACTTTTCTCTAATTCCATGTTAAGGTTTTAATATTTTATTTCTCTCTGCATTTAAGCTCATAGTTTTGAAACTCATATTTTTCACCCCAAGCCAATTCATTAGATTCTAGTGACTCTAAGGCTAACTCATAACCCTGAATTTCTAGTCTTGCTCTGCTATGTTTTTCTCTTTCACTATCATAATTCTTTTGAAGAGTTTTAAAAGATTCAAGACATTGTTTAGAACATTTTTGTACCTCATTGTCAAAAGAACTTGATGAGCTTGAAGAAGAGATTGCCATTAAAGCATAGTCGACTGGTTCTACTTCAAAATCATTACTCCAGTCATAGCCTCCTAGACCATCTTGAGCCACCAGTGCTTGTGATGAAGATTCATTTGTTGGTGCATTACTCCTGCCATTGTCACCATAAGATCTTTTCCCTTGATTCCTTCCAGATCTGCAATCCCTAGCAAAGTTCCCTTTTATGTGACAGTTATAACACTTAATTTTTGATTTATCAAGTGAAACGGGTCATTTTTCTTTGAAATCCATGTTCCTTCATGTCTTCTGAATGAATTTTCTCACTCTGACAGTCAACATAGCCACCTACCATCTAAGATCCAATTCTTCCAATTCATCTTCATTAATCTGCTAAAAATCCTCATTTTCAAGTTGAGGAATGGTTGTTGGTTTTGCAAAGAAAGAGCACGCTACATTATGAGCACATGGGGTAGATGAAACTTGACTAATTCCTTCAGCAGTACTAACCCCAAAATCTCCACTGGCAGTACTAACTTCATTAGTACTGCTAGTGTTCTCAGAGGAAAGAAATGCCAAGTTCTGAGAAGTAGAAGTGAAACTTGAAGACCTTTTCATCTCATCTTCGTAGACCCTAAGGTTGTTGTAGAGGTCATCAATATCAATCTCATCAATGTCTGGCTTATTTCTCATGATTAGAGCAATTTGATTCCATGAAGGAGGAAGAATTCTTAGGAACTTCTGGTTGATATCTTCCTTTGATATTGGAGCACCATGAACCTCCAATTGACTTATAAGTTTTTGAAACCTATCATAAGCCTTGTTCAGACTTTCATTTTATGCAGTAGAAAAGTTTTCAAACTGATGTTTTAGAACAGTTTTCTGCATTCTTTTTTGGATTCTTCATTAACCTCCAAACCTTGATTTTAATTGCTTCCCAGGAGTGATTTAGCATCTGCAACTTGTGAAACTTGAGGAGGTATCAATCAGGTTATTGCTAAAAGAAGAGGAGTGGGGGGGAAGATGCTCTTAACTCTTTTCCTGATTTCTTTTAGCAGCCAGTTGTTTGGTAGTCTTAGGAGCAGGAGGACCAGAATGTTTCCCATTGGGTGCAGCTCTTCTTCTAAATCTCATTGACAATGACATCCCAAGTTATGGTCTGTGTGAAGATATATTTCGCATCTCATGCTCCAAATATCATATTCTCCCTTCCTGAATGATAGGGATTTCATTGCTGTATAGTGTGGAGAATGATTGTTTCTATCATCTTACATTGAGTTCTTCTTATTTTAGATTTCCACACAAGCGCTGATACCACTTGTTGGATCGTTTCTGAATAATCTTAACATTTAGCTTGTAAAGGGTTTGTTCCTTTAGATAATTCTATAAGCAACAAGAATGAAAAACAGATTTGACACTATTGAATTATCGAAAACTAATCAATAATGCTTAAGAAGAACAATATTAAGAATCACAAAAGAACTTATATTATAACATGAATCTGCCCCAAGGTTACAGATTACAAAAACTATGTTGGTAATCGATCTCTATGATCTAGTGTAGAAACTATATTACTAACTATTCTCAGGTCCTTTTATAGACTAAGACCCCTAATGGGCCTTTACAAATCGCGTTAAGAGATAATGCATATCTATTCCTAATTTATCTCATGCATATCTCATAAGCACTACTAATACAATATACTAGCAGTACTAATACTAACTAACAATAATAACTATTACTGGCAGTACTAACATTGTATTGGCAGTACAAAGCTAGCAGTACTAAAGACTTAGACTTATTTCTTCAATCTTCATTAACAACATTAAGTCTTCACTAGCAGTATTAATCTTGAACCAGCAGTATTAACTTGTAGAAGCTTTAGAATCCCAACACAAGGGCAACACATTCACCCTTTGACACCATCTAAAGGATTATATGTCTGTTGCAGGTAATGTGAAATGCTTGAAGCTTATCACGCTCAATTTGTTTTGAGCATCAGAACTGGAATTCCCTTCACCGATTATACGACACTATTTTCCAACGTTATAGAGACCTTGACAAAAAAAGAACAACCAAAAGATGTAACTTTAAACTCTGGGAAGAAATCTTTTATCGAGATGTTACACATTATCCATATTACTTTTGTTGAGTTGAGTTAGATATGCTTGATATATATTGGCAGTATTGCATATAGATATTAATTTTGTCAATTAAAAATTTATGTCTGTTCTATATATGTGAATGACTTTCTTTTGCCTCATTTTACTAGCTTTTATTACAAACATGTATATCTATTATAATCCAAAATCATATTCCAAACCTTACTTTTATGACAGTCTTGAAGAAAAAAACTCATAACCTGAAAAGATTCGAGGAACGTTAATAAGAATCATTTGGTGATTGGAAAAAAGGTATTTGAAAGACATTTAGGTGTAAAAAGACAGTATCAAACAAATCTCTTAAAACCAAGCCATAAGAAACTATTTGAAAGCCATCAGTTTCTAAAAGCTAATTTTTTATACATTTTTTTAGAAAGGCAATTTTTTATACATTTATATTTATTTTTTAGTAAAAATTGTTTTCTAATAATGTTTGTACATTTTAAATAGTAATCATAGTTTAGGAAAGATCAAATATCAACAAACATAATTAATGAATTAAGAAGGTAGAAGTTAAAATGAAGAAAAATAAACTAACATAAATCAAGTCCAAAACCCCGTATTCATCTATATAGCATGAACAAATTAAAATAACAAAAATCGAGCCTAAAACCCCGTCCGTGAACAGGGATCTAAAACTAGTTAATAGATAATAGTATGAAATGAATTTATTGAATTAAACAATTGAATAAAAGGTAACGGATGATAACATCTGAAGCTTTATGTTTTGTCACTCTCATCCGCCACTCTCACGCGCCACTGTGTTTTGTGTTTTTCCGCCGATTATCTTTTATTTTTGGTAATTATAAAGGGCCAACTATCCAAACTTAATAAAATCACCACAACAAAGACTTACTGAAATCACCAGAAGAAAAGGAACTTTCTTTTGTAGACTAGCCAATATTTGTTGAACTTGTTCTTCCAGTCTAGCATAGACTTCTGCCTCAATCCTAGCTTCAAGGTCAACAATTCTTGGAATGTATTTGCGAGGTTGTATACATTAAAAACACAATATGTGCAACTTTCAACCCATTTGACCCGTTCCTATTAGCTGATTTTGTTTAGTCCATATCACCAAATTACTTTCAAAACCTAATGCCAAACACCCTTACATAGAAAATTTGCGATCTTGTTATGAGGAGTTTCTGCTGTTGTAAACAGCAAACCTGATCCATCAGCTTCACTTGACTAGAATACAAGATTCCACCCCTGTCAAAGTTCAACTTGCTATGATTTCAAACACCTGAGATCTATCAATTTTACTACCAAACTTAGTAGGCAATAAGTGGCAACTACAGGTCTTGTTATGAGAGAGTTTTTGTTATTGTAAACATCAAACCTGATGCAACAGTTTTTAGTTGGACTAGAAAACAAGATTCCACACCTTTCAAAGTTCAACTTTCTATTATTCAATAATGTTCTATTTTAGTGCGAAACTTATGAGGCAATAAGTTAATCAACAAACACATTCATTTAGTTAACCAACACCCATAAACCTCTAAATCTTATCTTGGACCTTTCTTCCCACGTGTCTAGCTGTTTCTGTTTCAGTATCCACTGCATCCTCGTATTGATATCGACCCTACAATGGACAAGAGATATTGTTACAATGTAGTGTGTTATACTAGCAATCACTAAAATATGCATATCATCACCTAAAAGCTTTTATAGAAAATGTCCACCAGATCCTTGTCAAGCATATGCAATTGAGTTTCTTGCTTGAGCCGGAAGACAAGTACACATGCAACTAGATAATGTCCAACAAGATTCTTTTAAACACACACTTTCTCTTGCAAACTTCATTTCACAAAAAACTCATATACACACGTCGGTACATTCTCTTTTCATATACTTTCTTTACTGATAGAGTAAGAATAAGCATTACAGGTGGATATATAATCCCAATTCTCATAACAGTTAAAAGAGCATGATTACACAGGGTTTCCAACATATGACACTTTAAGGACTCCAAACTTGTCGACTTCTGTCAGCTTCTTATAACAAAAGATTGCAGATGCAACCTAGCATTGGCAGCTGCGGTAACTGACTCTTCATCTTGCATTTCCTTTGCAGCAGCAATGGCAGCCATGTAAGCTTCTTGCGCCTCTTCCACTTTGCTCGTTTCTAACTCATCCATGTCATCCTGAATTTTATACACCGAATTAGATGAACTACAGATCATGCAATGATGTTGAACCAATGTGAATGCTACTAGTGCCATTTAGCTTACTATTTTAGGAAGGTGAACAACGTATGGGGTGACATCATGCGCTAGGTCTGAAATGGTAGAAATGTCAATTGACAAGCCTTCAAATATATATGATATCTCACCTTCATTGGCAATCAGATCTTCCTGAAGTTTTTCCACCTGTTGGTTGGAAGTTATTGCTTCCGCTTGTTTATCAGCAAGTTTAATCTGTTGTATCAGATAAGACCATCAACAAGTCAACAACATTAGGAAGCTTAAATACCCTAAAAAGGCAAATAAATAAATACTGTGGGTGATTGGACCTATGTTTAAAAATGCGTCTATTTGGATAAGTAATTTTAGTGTTTGAATTCTGACTTGTCTGGTAATTTTAAAGGTTTATACGCTCACACCAACTACAACCAAAGTAATTATTGAAAGCTAAAAAGAATTATGCATGCGTTTAAGAGGGTGCTTGGGACTTGGGTTTGCGTTTGAAACTGATGGTGTTCAATATATAAAATCACTTACAAAGTAGAAGTGTTAAAAAAGAGACGTTCTGTGATATGTGTAACACCCCCAAAATGGGTCGCAGCGGAATAAGGGTCAGAGAGTGTTACTCTATAGATCAACAACACAAGATATGAGAACGACCTCTATATGAGTCGTTTAAAATTGATACATTGGATTAAATAAACTTGTTTGGTACAATAGCCCGGAGATTAAATTGTTCATCCATGAAAAGTAAAGATTTTAAAACATAATAGCTATTTCCAAAATGTAATGCACCCAAATATTTATATTAATGACTCCAAAATGGTGACCACCAATGTATCCTTATTTCTCGTACCTTATTGACCTGAGAAAAACATGTTTTAAAACGTCAACATAAAGTTGGTGAATTCACAGGTTTAATAAATGTATAAAGTAGGACCGCAAGATTTCTAAAATTGTGATAAGTAACGAATATGAAGAAACATGTAATCTTATGATCTACCAAGAACAAGAGAAAGAGATGTGGATTGTGATGGATGGAATGGATGAATTGTATTATGTGTGTAAAAATGGAAAATGAAAACAACCAACCCCTCTCCAAGACTAGGAGAGGGCTTAAATACTTATATGATGGCCGGCCCATGGGCTATGATGGGCTTCCCATGGGCCTTGGGCCAGACTAGATTACTAATCTAATCATTACACTAACTACGAGCTAAGACTATTACAACTTGGAAGTGACCGACACTTTTTGTGTTTCCAACAATCTCCCCCTAAGGGAGGTCACTCCATTTTACAAAACTTTAAGCCTAGCATACAATGCTTTGTCTTTAGTCTTTAGCTCGTCCTTTGACATTCTCCTGTGAGTATGTTGTAGTGATCATTGATTTATGGATTGAGCTTGTTCCTTGAACTTGTATTTGATATTGTGATCTTGAGCCTCTTGAGATCATCATCCAAGCACAATCTCTTCGCCATCTTGAAACTTTGCCATCTTGTGGATTTGTGACTTTGGACCGACATGCTCATACCTTTCTTGATTTGTTGACTTGAAAAGCTTTAATGTTGCATCTTTCTTGAAATTCTTTAACTTTAACACTTCGTCACTTCGAGAAAGACGTTCGGTATCAGAGTAGCGGAAGTCTTGAAACATGTACTTGAGCTTTCATGATGTCTTTATATTTTTCGGTCTGGTATGAGCATGTGGTGTTGATCCTTTCTTGACAAATCTTACTTAGCTTGTTAAAGCTTAGTTATATTGGATAGATCCAAGACAACTATAGTAGAAACTAA